>JAYXIM010052049.1:0-14979 GCA_037575425.1 Anastrepha fraterculus | reverse complement strand
TGGCAAATAATTCAAACTACTGATTGGGCAAGAGTGTGGATATAGTAATGTTGACTGAACTCCCAAGTTTCGTATAAAATTTTGTTGTTACACTTAAAACAACACCGGCAACACAAAACAACCTCTAATACCAAACTTCTTTGTGTACAGAAATAGGTTTCCCACTTAACAGCTGGCGCACGTTTGGAGAGAGATTTGCCGTTTGCGTACATAAAATTTACACCCATTGACCAACCTTCACAGTTGTGCCCTCGAATCCTTGGGTGCGCTTACACATCTACCCAATACTTGATCTTTACCACCGCTCTCGCTTTCCATTTGCTGGTGGTCGTGCTTTCCTTTTCAATGCCGTTTGACGTCATTGTGAACATTATTTTTGGTTTAACAATTACTGTGCGCTCTCCCTCACTTCTTTTTTAGTATTATTTCTGTTCGTATATCTGTCTATATGTCTATGTATATTTGGCCAGCATTAGCTTTTGTACGCGGCTATTTTTAGTCTGCTATTTTAGACTTGATTTTTCACTCTTATTATTGTACGAACACTGAGCTTTCCATATCTGTTTGGGTGGTGCGGCAATGCCCATTTGAAAAATTCCACAGCTGGGGAAGCGCATACGAACAAATACACAAAATACATACATATGCGCATATAGAGCTGCGCGCCGCCTTGGATGGTCGTGGGGCCGTTATGAATGAGAATCACGGCATTTGGTTCCAGGAAGTGTATGGATGTGCGTTATGTTCATATGTGTGGGTAAACTGTTTTCCTGAAATTCACTTGTTCGCTCTACAACTGCACAACACCAACACTAACACCTGATCGGACGTCATCAGCTAGCAATTGAAGCCAAATGGAGATTTGGTCATGGTCTGCAAATACCCACAACGCCTCCGCACATAAACTTTGCGAGCATTTTTTTTTAAGTTTACTTTTCACTTTCTGGTTAATGTCTGAATTCCTTATGGCGTTCGTTAAATGAGTTTGTTTGCTTCATTCCACGGCCTATAGAAATAAAGAATTTTGATTGCTAAATAATTAAAATATGCATTGAATCAGTTGGGCAAGAGGGGCCTTATATATAATAAAGTAACACTCGACCTTATCAAACTGAGTAGAAAGAAGAAAAAGGTGTTTGTTTTGTATTTTTAACTTTTAATAGTTGCTGTCCCTATGCATGTATTTAACTATTTCCGTAGGGACTGATGACGGGCGTCGAAGTATAAGGCAGCGGTGGCAATTAGCCCTCTGTATGTATTTCGCTATCTACTTGTAGTGCTGTGGTAACGATGGTTCACTGCCTAGGGCATGAAAATTTCTTTTATGTGTATGGAAAACAATTCGAATAGTTAGAACTGGGACTGCTAGTATATAAAAAGTGGTTGGCGATTCGTTAGCCCCAAACAGATACCTGGTACTGACGGGTATTTATGCTCATGTGTACGAGTATGAGTGTACCGTTCAAATTTCCTAAAAAAGCACTGCTGTTAGCAATGACGTCTTTACCCTCAATATTATAGACTAAATGTTTTCCATTGATTTTCTTTTTGGTGTTTTGTTTTATTTTGCAAAAACATGTTTTGTTATTTTGCCTCCCACTGTCTGGATCACCGCAGTTGTTATTGCGTGCCATTGGTGTGAGGTAATGAGCAAGTCTATTACGTATTTAGAATTATTCGCATGAATGAATATATTTACGAAGGAATGCGTACATTTTTACCAATTTATGTAGATGGAAGTTATCATATGTATGTACATAAGAATGATTTTTTTTTTGCTGAAATATTGATTTCTGAAAACTTTCGATACAACATGAAGAAATTCAGCATGAGGCTGTCAAAAATCTGCCATGTTTACAGTTTCATTCGCACCTTAAGAATTCGAATAAACATTTTTAGAAAGAAAGATCCACCAAATTTTTGGTGCTCGCCTCGATGTTGTAGCACAAATGAAGGGGATCCATACATTTTTACGATCTCTCCGATGGTGGTTTTTCACAACACCAAAATTAAGAAAAAAAATTTCTAATAGCGGTCGCCCCTCGGCAGACAATGGCAAACCTCCGAGTGTATTTCTGTCATGAAAGAGCTCTTAATAAAAAATATCTGCCGTTCGGAATCGGCTTGAAACTGTACGTCCCTCCATTTGTGGAACAACATCAAGACGCACACCACAAATAGGAGGAGGAGCTTCGGCCAAGAACACAAAAAGGGTGTACGCGCCAATTATATATATATAAAAGCTTTGAGAATTTTTTTAATTATACAATATTCTCTAAAACTTCATAAATATTTCCGAGGCCCACAGTCTGTTTGAAAATTGTTGCATACACTTTTTATACAAAGGTTAATTATCGGCTAACTACATCCGAGGCAATTAGTGGACTTATCTCTCATAGTGTTTTCTTCAAGAAAAATTTAACACTTTAATATAAACAAATTGAAATGATTTACTTCCACTTTTTGGAACAATTAAAGTTTCTCACAACTATGTATTTTGACGAACTTGTCTACATAGCTAAACTAAAATCAGCTGGACAACGCTCACCCACTCTTTTTGCAGAGTGACAGGTGGACAGTTAAATGACTGTCAACTAGTGTTATTATAATTTATATTAGAATAGTGGCAATCATAGCAGAGTAGGTTGGGTGACCATTCGATTGATCAGGCATTTGAAGTATTAAAGGGTCTTTAAGAAGTGACGCCTAGATGTCAATAGCGAACAATTTCTTGGTGGTACCTTTTTTGTAATCTTAAGACAGGTGTGCAATTTTACACGACAGAACAACGCGTCGGAACGCGTTAGGAACAACATAACGCAGAATTCGTAATTTTGTGGTGGTAATAATCGTCCGAATGGGTCGACAATTCAAAGATTGGTGAGAAATTTGAAAAAACTAAACTTTACATGATTTATTTAAAAACAACATCTAGACGCGTTTTTTGAAAACCCTTTATTTGATGGCGGTCACACCACGACCCGCAATGGTGTGTTTCTGATACGAAAAAGCTTTTCAATAATAAGCTTGACATGGTAAAAGTGGAATATTGTAATCCAATATAAAGCTTGGACGTCGCGTACAGTCATAGGATCGCTTAACCTTGTTTATATTTGCATTATAAATATGAAAATAAATATAAATATTAAAAACCAATTTATTATTTGATTTATCTGACCAATTTACCTAAAATTTTATAGCAGTTCTGAGTAACGGGAAAAGAGTGGGAAACTAAAGATTTTAACATATAATATATCCATTTTTTACGCAGCTAAAGACACTCGCTAATGAAGTGCGTGCGGGCGTCCTTGTTGGAATAATTAACACCCCCGAAAGGCAACGAAGATCAATAGCTTCACATTCCGTAAACAAAAAACGAAACACCACAACAAGAGAATGAAACAAAAAAAAACACATTACAAAGTGACGTGAAATGCGTTGTGCTGAGATTAGCCAAACAAAGGTCGTGTGCTCTAAATAAAAAACAATTGAGTGCAAAAAATTAGGTCGCCAGTTTCTGCCAACCACAAAATTTAACATTCGTTCGACCAGGCAAAAATAACCGAAAATGATCACGCGCCAGCAGGAGAAGAAAAAATTTCACCCGCCTTCAAAAGTACAAAAAAAGATCAAAAAAATTATAACAATATTTCCATGGGAAGTGCGTCATTAACATAAAAACATGCAAAATTTTCTAAACGAAAAAATCAGCAGCAACTCAGACGAAAAAAGGACCATTACATAAATCCATAGATGGCGAGATCATCGCTATGCATCACTGAAACTATTTGAAAAGTGAGCAACTCTGCGGGGTGGGCGGGCAGCAACAGTTTAGTATTGCGTCTGACGTCAATCTCGGCAGTTCAAAAACAATGAAAATCTAATAATGAAAAAATTGTTGCATGCAATAATATGTCCTTGTTTTTTGTTTGTATTCTTTGTATGTTTCCTTGAAACGCCTCAGAATAGCCAACCTTTGTCTAGTCGCGGCTTAGAGGCGTTACGTTGTATAGCGACCCTCCCAAAATGCATAAACTGCATAAAGAGCAAAACAATCGCTGAATGCTGAGAGTTTGAGCGTGACCTGAATGTCCTGAATTTTTTAACTACGTACACAAGTACAATCGTCTGTATGTGTGTAGCGGTCAATAAAAACGGAGACACACCAAACAGGTCAGCGTTCTACTTAAGTTTGTGCGATCTGTGTGTCGAAGCGATGTTGCGCGCCGTTGTGGCCGCACACAGATTGCTGTGATTTTACGAGCGACCTTTTTATTATGCATTCCCTTGTCGCTGGAATTTATCACGCGCTTGATCTTGTTAAGTTGTCCAGCCGCATACAGCCAACAATGAGACAATGGCAAACGATCGGCCATCAGAGCAATAATCCATAATGGCCTCAACAGAGCATGCCACCAAAAATTACAATAATTCCAAGCATGTGTGGGTGAGGTACCTATGTACGTGTGTGTGTATGTGTGGACATTATGTTGTACGCAGAAGTTGCGTAATATTACGTGCCACAACGAAGAGGAAAACGCAATGAGACGTGTCCTTGTCATCGCCTAGCAGGTAGTTCCTGCCAACGAATGATTTGTGCCTGGGTTTCCTCGAATTACGCAACGTGCCACTAGTAGGCAACACTCGTACGACTTTTTCAATATATTAGGCATTTTTAATACCTTGGCGAAAGTAGCGATACAAATCTTTCAATTCACGCAAACCCAATTTCGTTTCTCTAATTGCAAAGAACAGTTGAGTGTTTTCCTTATTTTCTTTCTTAACGTGCATGTACTCGTATAGGTGTATTTGTGTGTGAAATCCTGGTTCCACTACCTTTACAGTTTCTTCTCTAGACTTGGGAGATTAGTTACAAACAGTTCCACTCCAATGGTCAGTGATCGGGATGCGGATAAAAATTTTCAGCGCAACTGCAACAACAAAAATTTGATCCTGATAGCGATCGGAATAAACTCATGGTCCGTTCTATTTGTTTTGTTTTTCGTCATTAGTTTCGTAGCCCTGCTGAATGTAGTAAATTAGAAAAGTTTTTATTTTAGAAATATATTTTATGTTAAATGAGATTTTTTGCAGAAAATTTTAATGATACATTAATTCATTTAGTAAGTCAAGAAATACAAAGTTTCTTACAGAGTACATAGAACAAAGAGTATTTGTAAAAAATATTTACGAGGTGTGTTCAAAAAGTATCGCGAATTTCGAATTTTCGCAGGTTACGTATATTCGAATTTCGATTTTTTTGTGGCGATATGTTGGTACTCATGTCTCTCACTTATGCCGACGAGTACGGCCATTTCGAATGTTCACTTAATTGTTGACAGCTGCTTTGATTGCATGTGTTTCGGCTCGTCTTCGATTTTTACTTATTCAAAAAGATGGATCAAAGAACCTGTATCAAATTTTGTGTGAAAAACGACAGCCACCGTATTCCCCAGATCTGGCCCCGTGTGACTTTTTCTTGTTCCCGAAACTGAAGAGGCCCATGAAAGGACAACGCTACGCTACTATTGACGAGATAAAGACGGCATCGAAGGAGGAGCTGAACAAGATAAAAAAGAATTTTTTTTTGAAGTGCCTCGAAGATTGAAAAAAAAACGTTGGCACAAGTGCATAATATCTCAATAAATAATTTTTGAAAAAACACAAAATTTGCGATACTTTTTGAACACACGTCGTATACCTTCTCTTCTTCTTAATTGGCGCGATAACCGCTTACGCGATTTTGGCCGAGTTTAACAACGCGCCAGTCGTTTCTTTCTTGTGCTAACCGGTGTCAATTGGACACACCAAGTGAAGCCAAGTCCTTCTCCACCTGATCTTTCCAATGCAGAGGAGGCCTTCCTCTTCCTCGGCTACTACCAGCTGGTACCGCATCGAATACTTTCAAAGCCGGAGCGTCATGACCCTGGATGTCAGTCACCATATCGCAGTCTTTGTTCTTACAGGAAAACGCCCCGGTCTTGAAACCTTCCGTAAGCCGCCGAACTTTCTGGTAGAATTTTCGGGCGTTGTTCCTATTGGCCAGCATCTCAAGCTCCTCGCACTCACGTGTTTCGGCCTCTGGTTTCTTCTGTCGGATAAAACGTCTCTCTTCCTTTCTTAGCTCTCTGTGGCGATCCATGTGGCGTTGCGCCCGATCGCAGCGTGGCTCTATAGGCGGCATCTTTTCTTTCTGCGACAGCATGACATTCCTCGTCGTACCAACTGTTTTTTCGGGCCCGCCGGAATCCGATTTCTTCTTCGGCGGCGGTACGTAGGGAACGAGAAATGTTGATCCATTGCTCGTGCATGCTGGTTTGTTGGACAGTGCTCTCTGAGAGCAGGAGTGAGAGTCGAGTGGCGAATCTTCTGACTGTCTGTTGTGATTGTAGCTTTTCGAAGTTGAACATTCTTTGCGTAGGTAGATGTACGTTTTTTGCTGCACAGAGGCGTGTGCGCAATTTGGCTGCAACATGGTAAAGATCCGAGTCGGATCGTACGTACATCTAATACACTAGAAGCGTGTCTTCCATCTATCACAACATGATCGATCTGGTTTCGCGTTTTTCGATCAGGAGACAGACACCTCGTATACCACCAGCCCAAAAAACACACCAAGCAAATAGGGATTATCCTGAAATTACTTGAAAGTTTTCTTCTCCCCACTAGAGATGAATTTGCGTGCCAAACCAGCGTCATGTTCAAAGAACCAATTAACGAAATTTCTGCGTTACTAGTGATCAATTGGCTTTAAGTCTTACCTTCACTGAATAGACAGCAGTGGGCCTCTTTCAACAAAACTAATAAAGGGGATATCTCCACAAGCTTTTCTGTGACTCATAGAAAGAAAGCAAAAAGAAAGAAAGAAGAGCAGAAAACAAAAGTTTAAGAAGTTTTACAAGTTCTGTAATTTTTTGGTGCAAACTTTTGATTCCTTGCCATCTGGCATCCTTGCCATATAACATATTAACCATAGAAACATATATACATTTGTACGTGAGTATAATTTCTCTTTTACAGGTGAATATCACACTTTATTGCTATTATTCATTATCAACCTAACGGCAATCATATCCTGTTGTTTGATTTTGAACAAAGCAGTGCTTAGGATTATTTTTATATCAGAAGAATATTAATTTTTTACATACATTCACACACGCAATTATTTTTGGGTGACAGGACTTTTAAGAGTACCTGTCGGTGGCAAATTCTTTCATTTTTTTCTACTTTGGTTGGAATGCGTACATACTTACACAAGTATCATTCGCTGATGCATATACAGCCTGCCATTTATGTTTCCGATCGATTTTGTTTAATTGCCAGATGTCATTTTATTAACATTTCCATTTTTCAAAAGCAAGTACGGGTACATTCATATTATTATGGTGAATGTATAGGTAACTTTCATCGGCACCGAGCACAGGAAATAAATAGGAAAATGTGCTTGAAAGAACTCACTTCTTTGTCACGGTCAGAGCCGATCGCTTCACTGACAACATATTTCGCAGATATTAGACGGTTAGAACTAATAATGCTTTTAATACCCCGATTTCTAGAACTATAAGAGAATTTAATAGGCTTTCAAATCATATTGGCCTAACTTTTTCTTCCACAAAGTATGATACTACTTCAAAATGTTACCAAATGAATTTTAAACTAGATTCTAAGTATTTTGAATATTAGATTCTGTTTCTGTAAACTGTAAGTGCTTTGCAGTAATGTTATGATGTAACTGTAAATAATAAATTTAACTTATTTTTCCGTAATCCATCAATAAAATTCAGTCGATAAATTACAAAATTGTTTACAATTTTAAATTGACACAATAAACATTTCAATTGGAAAATAAAATACACCCTGTATATAGAGTCACTCCCACGCACACGGTACAGCGCCAACATCCCCACAAACTCACAGGAAGCAAATGTACTTCCTTTTTTATCGAAATAAAATTTCCTGCTGTGCCTTGCAACAATTACGGTACTTGCAGTTTTTTCCTCCTATGTCGGTTTCGAATTTCAACTTTTCCACACCTTCGCAAATTTTTCGCGTCTCTCTCGCTTGGTTGCTCACTTTTTGTTGGCAGATTTTCACAGCATTCGTCTAATTTATTGGGTAGCCGATCTTTGTTACATCCTGCTGGGATATTTGCCGCCGCTCCCTTTAGGAGCTAGAAGAGGCGTGCTGCTTTTGTGGCATGAGTCATTTGTCGGCTATGCAAAACCTAGCTACTATGAAAATCACCAAACTACGCATATGTACTTATACATACATATATGCAAGTACGTGATGGGCAACACACATACAAATAAATTGACTTATTTATTCCTGCTTTAAGCTTAGTTTGTAGACCATTTTACAGTGAATTATTGTCTTATTGCTAAGTTTTTACAATATGCAAGTTTTTTTAACATTTATTTCTGTAAAAAATTCTATATCTATCAGTAGTTCATGGAAGAATTTAAGCTTAAAATTATCTTTATTCTTTTTCCCCTTAATTGGCAATATCGCTTATGCGCTTCCCAATAATTTATTTTTTCTCCCGCTAACTGGCGCCAGCTGGACACACCAACTGAAGCCAAGCCGTTCTCCACCTGACTTTTCGAACGCAAAGGAGGCCTTTCTTTTCTTCTGCTACTACAAGTTGGTACCGCATCGAACACTTTCAGAGAAGTGCGTTTGCATCCATTTGAACGCTATGACCCAGCCAACGAAAAGGCTGGATCTTTATTTGCTGCCCTATGTCGTCTGAAAGTTCATACAGCTCATTGCTCCATCGTCTACTATACTCGCCGTCGCCAACGTGCAAAAGTCAAAATATATTCAGCAAATCTTTCTCGCAAACAGTTCGTCGAGACAAAAACGCCGCCAAAAAACGTATTATGCCGGCTCTTGTCTAAAACTGCAAAGCTTACTATGTACAAGTCCTTATCCGACCAATCTTAACGTATGGATGTGAGGTATGGATTCTTAAAGTTGCTGACTGCGCGTTAATTGCTAGAATGGGAAAAAATTATAAGAAAGATTTCACTTAGAACGGGATCTCACTTAGAACGAGACAGCTATGCGCTTTGGTTAAGTCATGTTACAAATATGCCTGTTGTTGGGAATACGTAACTACGAAGCAAAAGCTCAAGATCGATCTTTCGGAGGAGCATTGTGAATGAAGCTTTAACGCACCCCGCGTTGTAATGCTGTGAAAGAAGAAGAAGACGTTTTGTTCGTCCAGACTTTACTACACAGTTGCCTACTTAAACCAAAGTAGCACTTGTTGGCAATGGAGACTCTCTCCATTACTATCGGTGTTAACGAATTCTCTTAAATCTTGTTTAAAAAGCACAATATTTTTGCCCATGTATTCAAATTGGCGTTAAACGATTTACGATAACCTACTAAACCTTACTGAATAGAAATGTCAGCACAGTTTACCATTCTCAGCTGCCAAACCGTAGATGTCGATATCGAAATTTTTTATGCAGCAAAACAAACAAAAAAAAACCAATAATATACCTAATATTTTATAATTATATATTATAACATTTGGTTTTCTCAGCATTAAGTTTAAGCCCCTTCGAAGTGTTTCTTGGGCAATTTTAAAACCGATCTGTGTTTTGATAAAGCGTTGACCTTGATCATGCCCCTTAAATAGCTAAGATTAGTAAAATGAATTTCCGGTCCGCAACTGATTTCTTGTTAAGTCTCGCCTTATTGCTTAACATATTAATTCACGAGGCTAACAAAAGTTTTGGATTTCAGCTATTCGCTCGAGTTCAACATTTACGCAAAAATCATGTCAAGGGAATTCGAGTCGTTCTACTATTGCTTACAGCCCTTTTACTTTATCATAAACGCTAAACATTGAAGTTAACATCCATCAGCTTCTGCACCGCCTTTAATACGCGCACAACATTCGAGGACCACCAGTGCCAACATTAAAAAGACTAACTCCAGTACTCAACAAAAAGTAAAGGAACAAAGGCTATTCAAAATGAAATAAAAAAATACTTATAAAACGTAAATATGCAAGCATCAGCATCGGAACTAAGAACGACACGCAACCGACTCGAAAGAAGTTAATGGAGTAGAAGCTGGCTGAGGATTTATGTAAAGGCGTGCGATGCCCTTCACAAATGGAAGTCGCCGAGAAGAAAGGGTGCAGAAAACGTGCTGTGTATGCATAGTTTATATACAGTAACTTAAAAAGGCGTTCATAAAAAATATTTTTTTGTTCTGTTTTTTTCATCTTTTATTTTAAATGATGATACCAAAATTAAACATATCTTAACCCATAAATAACAAAAATAAAATTATTTCATACTAATTTTATATTTGGCGCGTATATACTGGCTAACATTTAAATTAAAAATTTGATAATTGCTTCGAATATAAATGAATTCAGTATTTAATGTAGTCTCCTTTGGGTTTAATAACAAGTTGAATCTATTTAGACATACTGGATATTCGATCTTCCAATATTCGTATATTCCTCGTTAACAGCCATCCAAAGGTGTTTTTATAATTAAAATCTTCTTCAGTATATTCCTGAAATTCTCAATTCGCGCGTATAGAAAAAAAATATGAGGCCATTTTCGCTGATCCCTGGTATCTACGTAAACTGGGGGTAAGTTTTTCAGTGCAAGTTCAATTCTTGAATTCGTTTTCCAACTGTCACGGAATCCGTAATATTGATTGAGTATTTTATGAGACTCTCCAAACTCGAATTACATACTAGGTGTACAAATTACATTTATTTAACAGCCAGACCTCGTAAGACAGCCCTTGTTGTACAAATTACATTTATTGGTATTTTTATTATTATTTAATTTACATTTTATTTGGTATTATTATTTTAATTTATTACACTTGAGCTTCATGCTCAGCTTGAGTACTCTAAAGAGACTAACTCTAATTAGGCAAGCACAACATAATGAAACCTCGCTTAACTGCATTTATTGTTGACGATGCGACACGTGCGCGTCAGATTACCACAAAACACTTGGCACTGTTTCTGCCAAAATATCCGCTGTCACAGACATAGCGTCAGCATAATATTTTGTGGGAATAAATAAATGAATATTTTATGTGAAGTTAATTTGAATTGTTGATTACGTTAACTCCTCCTCCGCTTAAGTGAGAGCCGTCCTCGGGTCTCCTTAAACTATCAATGGTAGCCTGAATGATATGACCCTGGCGCTTCTTCTTTCTTCTCTGACGTAGTTTGGAAATTAAGCCAAAGGCGAGTATGATGCAAATTATAATGAGAGTGGAAACAGCCGGTCCTACAATGAGTTTGTTTTCGACTTGCGCAATGTACCGCAAATTTTCGATGCCCAGTCTTCGAAGGTATGGAAGGCTCAATATTTCTTGGTGGCCAGTAATGTTTATGATTGTAGCGGCTGCAGAATTTGGTATCATTTTCAATTCTCTTTTTAGATTTTTGTAGGTGGATCCATTAATCTGTATCTCGTCATCAAACGTGATAAGATACGTTCCGGTGATAAGCTTTTTAGTTTTTTCAATGGTTTCTATTACAGCAGTGCCGTCATTGATAATGATGATGCCGTCATCAATTACAACCAGAGGCTCTAGGTGGCTAGGTCTTGTACTGCATTGGGCTACGCTTCCAGAGTGGAGTTGTTGGGCACATGTTGGATTCAATAACTCCCGACAAAAAGTTGATGTAAGAGTTGCATTGCAGTTTCCAATAGCTATTACCTTGTTTTCACAATCAGCAACATTGTTGTTTTCACCGAGGTGCAAGATCGTTTCATTATGTTGTACAGGAAATACAATAATTTTCTTACACTCTAGTTTAGGCTTAGGATATTTAATTAAAAAATGTAAAAAATTATTATCTAGAAGAACTTTAACAAAGGATACTTCCATTAGATCAGTTATAGTTAAGGTTATATTTGTAGAGCGCTTTATAATCGTGTTTAAATTTTTAGAGTCTAAAATAGTAGGATTAATTATCCCTATCTTTGCAAGGGTGACAGCTAGCATTAATGTTTCAAGCTCCGAAATTATTATTCTGTTTCTCGCGAGCAGAGTTTCATACAGGTGAGCGGTATCTATTTGGTAAGTTTTCGAATTTTTAATTATTACGTTAACTGTCTCCGTTAATTTATTTATTTGGGCCTGTGTTTTTGTATTTATAATAATTTGCCTATTTTCTGACGCTATTAGATTTTGTTGATTGAATCTGATTTTTTCGAAGTCATCGAAATCCGGTGTCCCGGCGACAACCTTAAGGGCAGTGCCTAGAATATTGATGCTTCTGACATGTCGGTGGTGGATGGCAAAGGATGCCAATATTGTTTTAATTCGGGCTATGTCTGAGTCTAGAATCTTTACCATATGAGATAAAGGGAAGTGGGTTGTCAGATGTTTTGTTTCGTCTGCTATTGCAGAGTACATTGTCAGGTTGCTTGTATGTTGAATGTATTCGAAGTCTTGCCATATGAACACATTTCCATCCGCAATAGGAATGTAGTGTGAGTTAGAATAATCTGTTAATTTTGTAGATATAATTTGAAGTGGAAGTATTATAAGCAAAGTCCTATAAGAAAATGAAAGAAAGAAAGGAAAAACAAAGAATGAAAATGTAGGAGATATAGGAAATATAGGAAAAGAGAAAAGGAAAGTGAAAACAAAATTTACAAATATAGAAAAGAGTTCCGAGTGGTCAGAAGGAATATTTTATCTTAGATTGTCCTTATGGACCACCCTCCCCTTAATAAGAACCGTAGTTCCTCCTTTAATTTCACAAAGGCTTGAACTTGTCTTTCGTCCAAGTTCACCTTTATCTTTTTTGGCTGGTGAGCGCTAACTTTTCCGTTTTCACCTTTTAATATATCAGTGAGAGGTTTTGCTATTGTAGCAAAATCCTTGATAAATAAAGATTCATTAGGGTTTGCAAAAACTCCTAATATCTTTTTATCATTTTCCTAAATTTTTCTGTATTTTTGTAAACCCAGTATTTCCTTTAATTTGACAAAGGCTTGAACTTGTCTTTCGTCCAAGTTCACCTTTATCTTTTTTGACTGGTGAGCGCTAACTTTTCCGTTTTCACCTTTTAATATATCAGTAAGAGGTTTTGCTATTGTAGCAAAATCCTTGATAAATAAAGATTCATTAGGGTTTGCAAAAACTCCTAATATCTTTTTATCATTTTCCTAAATTTTTCTGTAACATTTTGAGGTACAACTATGCCTTCTATTTGTGTGAAATTTACATTTGCACACTTTAAAAATTGTAATTTTTCTAACCCGCTTTGGGTTTGGATTTCTTTGTTTTTGAAATCAAGTTTTGCCCTTAATTGCGTTAGCAAATCAAGGCCAATTATACCATCGAATGTCGACAGTGACGGTAAAAAAAAAGTTGCTGTTCGTATTGAATACGTTAATAATATTGTACATGTTTTCTTAATGGTCGTGAAACCGTGAATTGATTTCACTGAAAAAGGGTTATCTACAGGGGTTATGTTCTTTAGTTCCCGTAAGGGTTTAATGTAGTTTTTCGAAGCCCCTGTGTCTATTAATAGTTTCAAATTAATAGTTCAAAATCAGGCAGAGATTTAACAATGTCCAGTGGCTCATCACATTTTTGCCCCTGTATTATTTCTATGTCTTTGTATGTTTCAACCTTGGGGGTGTGAAAGACACACTCATCGAATTTTTTCTTAAGATCCTCAATTTGTTGGTCGAAAACCTGTTTCTGATATCTTAGGGCGGTTCCAATGGCGACCTCTACCATTGCCCTCAATTGTTCTGTTGTGAGAGACATTGTTGTGTTTTCCCACCAATTAGTTGCTGCTAAACTATTTCTATTTTGTATCTTATTAACTTCTATTCCGTTGATCCCCTCCAAAACTTGTTCTAACTCGTTATCAGATTCACTCATAGAAATCAAAAATAAAATCAAAAACAAGGAGCCAGATCAACCGTGCAAAGATTTACAAAAAAAAAAATATTTTTAGTTTCCAAATTTAAACTTTGTTATTTTATGTAAAAAAAATTGTATTTATTCTTAAAGAAACAAAAACAAGGATATGACACTACTTTTGCGCTCTACTTACTTAAGGTATTGCATTTTTCCTAAAATATAAGACTCCTTTTGCTGGTTTCCTCTCTGGTGCTCCGGTAGTTTTTTTTTTAACTTTTGCAACTTGCTGCCCAGGCTATTTCGAAGCTCTGGTGACTTTTCTCCTTTTGCTGGTTTCCTCTCTGGTGCTCCGGTAGTTTTTTTTTAACTTTTACAATTTGCTGCCCAGGCTATTTCGAAGCTCTGGTGACTTTTTCTGAATTCTCCAACTTGCTGCCCAGGCTATTTCGAAGCTCTGGTGACTATTTTTTATTTAAAAACTTGTTGAAAATATTTTATTATTGTTTTGCATAAATTTTTTATTTTTTTAAAAAAACTTTTGTTAAAAAGGTTTTATTATTTTTTTTGAATTTTAATTTAAAAACTTCACTTTTTTACTGTTCTGGATTAATTTTTTATTTAAAAATTTATTTTATTTTTAAAAAAAAAACTTTTGTTAAAAAGATTTTATTATTTTTTGATTAATTTCTTAGTTTTTAATTTAATCCGCGTTGGGCGCCAATTATATTTATTTAACAGCCAGACCTCGTAAGATAGCCCTTGTTGTACAAATTACATTTATTGGTATTTTTATTATTATTTAATTTACATTTTATTTGGTATTATTATTTTAATTTATTACACTTGAGCTTCATGCTCAGCTTGAGTACTCTAAAGAAACTAACTCTAATTAGGCAAGCACAACATAATGAAACCTCGCTTAACTGCATTTATTGTTGACGATGCGACACGTGCGCGTCAGATTACCACAAAACACTTGGCACTGTTTCTGCCAAAATATCCGCTGTCACAGACATAGCGTCAGCATAATATTTTGTGGGAATAAATAAATGAATATTTTATGTGAAGTTAATTTGAATTGTTGATTACGTTAAC
>JAYXIM010052048.1:0-15011 GCA_037575425.1 Anastrepha fraterculus | reverse complement strand
TACTTGTACTAGAGTCTCGTCTCGTGGGTCTATGAGTACAACACGCTCTCCAGTCATCAGGCGAGTGAGTGGGGAGCTCCGAAGGAACGAATGAACCAAGTCCAAAAAACACGTCGTTTTTAGTAAAAAAAAGGAGGTGAAGTTTATGGTTTTTATAGATTACACGATTTCTTGCTAGAGTGTCAAACAGTTAATGCCATAAGAACCATTACTTGGGCGTTACGAGGCGTTTACGTGGAGCAATTCGCCAAAGAAGAAAGGATTAGTAGGCAAACAACTCATGGATTTTACTCCATGATAACGCACCGTCGCACAGGGTCAAGAACGAAACGAATACCATTCAACAGCAATCGAGTGCACCTGATATAGAAAAATCGAAAACGGTTCTGATGGCTATACCGAAAAAAGAGTCCCAGAAATATGTTGAGAATTGAAAATGATAATACCTACAATGTAACGAATAAACTTATATTTTGAATTTCTGAATATATTCCGGCAAATTTTTGATGAAGGTGGTATATCAAAGCTTCGATGGGTGTTTGGCCCATACGCTGCAACGATGGAACGTACTGAATACGCTACAATGGTGAGTTGCTAAACTTATGCAAGAGATAAGATGTTGTGAAACACCATCACAAAGGCTTCGATGTTTAGGGCACACTGTGCGCATGGAAAATAGCCGCTCCCAAATATCTTTTTAACAACGAATTGTCTAACAACCCGAGCCCGAAGACGTCCAAGGTTTACCTGGCTTGACTAAGGAAAAGCTACGAGTTAGGAGCTGGAGATCTATTGCTAATAACCGTGCAGATTGGAAGAGGATTGTGGATGAAGTTAAAGCTCACCCTGAGCTGTAATCGTTACTTGATGATGATGATGGCATACCTAAGCACTACAGTTGGTTATTT
This sequence comes from Anastrepha fraterculus, assembly GCA_037575425.1. Taxonomy (NCBI): domain Eukaryota; kingdom Metazoa; phylum Arthropoda; class Insecta; order Diptera; family Tephritidae; genus Anastrepha; species Anastrepha fraterculus. The sequence goes on along the minus strand of JAYXIM010052048.1, from coordinate 14,103 downwards.
AGTAGATTTTGAAATTGGTTTAAAAAAAGCAATTTTATGCAAGTTTAGTACAAAACTTAACAGTCATAAGCAAATTTCATTATTCGACACCATAAAAAGCCGAAAAAAAAACATATCACTATAAATTTTTTTTTTTAAATTACTCAAAAGCAAGGGCTTGATTATTTCGTAACCACAAATACTTATATGGGTTCGGCCACTCACAAAATTGGAGGCTACAATATTCCTTTTTCTATCTATCATTTTTTTATTTTATGTAATACATTTCGAAGTTTTTTGTTCGCTGTACACAATTCGTTGTGGTTGACTGAGGCACCGCTGGGATTAGTATGAAGAGTATTAGTTGATGATGCTGAAGAGAATACACCTGAGCAGCTTTGACAAAACATCTTATTATAGATTAACGCAATTTCATTTTAAGGCAACAACACTGTATGAAAAAATACTCGTAAGAACTTGTTTTCAGACATTTTTAGAAAACTTAGCCTAGGTTGTAGGCGCAGTAAAACTAAGAGGAATACTTTGGGAGAAATTTTCCAAGCACGTCCAAAATTAGTTGCTCATAAGTTGCTCACAAAAATGGTTTTTTAGGTTTTTTGTGATATGAAAAAGAAGTTTTATTTGTGTGATAAATTCTGCTTAACACTTTCAGAAAATTTTTACCTAAATAATTATTGCCGAATTTCCCCAAGGATAATAGATACTAGGTTTGCTCGTTAGGTATGGTGAAAAAAAAAACATTAGAGGGGAACTTTGGATTCTACGTCATTCGTTTTGTTTTTCTCAAAATTTAGTTTTAGCTTAGTGAAACACAAAACGAATGACGTTGGCATATCTGTCAAATTCGCCGAATAACTGTCTGCTAGGTACACCTCTAAAAATTTGTTCACCATGGGATTTCCCCATAATTAGCGGTTGCACAAGTCTGTGGCAGCTACATCTTCTGAGCATTTTCTTCAAAGAATCGTGTTTGGGTCTAACGCAAAACAATGGCAAATAGGAAACATGGTTCAAGTTGTATTACACACCGTAGTAGAACCCAAAGCATTGAAATAATCTAACCATTTGATATACAAAATAAATCTGCTTTAGTGGCGCTTGAATGCACTAATGGACTTTTGAGGTCCAGGAATCGCAATATTAGCATTGTAAGCATTTATAGAACCCTTAAAATTTCATCAAAATGCTTACTCTTTCCATGGTCTATAAAATATTTTTGGCCCGGCTGGTATGCAGAATTTTTTTATTCATTGAAAAAGTAGGTATGGCAAGCGAACGTTCTCTGCTGTGAGTACGTAAATGCACGCAATTCAAGGAAAATGATTCGCACAAGATTTTTTGGTAATCAATATAATTTCTGGTAATCAAGCACTTGAGGATACATTTTTTTTATTTTTATAAAATAAATAAAAACCAATTTTGTTGGTATCGATTTTGTTCTATTTTTTCCGAATATTCACCTTCAATTGAAAACAAATTGTTGATTCATATTACGTTAGTACACTTTCTTCAGCACTTTTTTAGGATTCCCACTTTTTTTATCACGTATTATGAAACTTCTGTAAACTTTTCTATGTAAAATGAATAAGCACCCATTTACAAACACTTTCCAGTATTTAGTATAAATTATTTTATTCGTTTATCATTTGAAAATCAACCGCTGCTTTTCAAAAAAACGACGCGCAAAAACGCGTCGTCTATCGACTGCGTACGCGCGTTGTAAGCCCGGAACTGAATCCAACTAAAACGAATTGAAATAAACTGAAGCAAACCGAAACTAAAAGCCCCACAAACGCAACTGAATCGGCATGATGCGAAACAACTCGCGTGATTGTATGTTTCTGGTGGCAAAGCAGTGACAATCGCAAAAACAAAAAATTATTCAAAAGCCACTTGGCAAACCCACAGCAAACTTGAAGCACCACCACCACCAACGTTGAGTGCTGCCAAGTTGTGCCGTTAAGTGCGCACAAAGTATGTGCCCTACCAGCCACTAGCAACAATAACAAATACTACGATTTGGCACCCATAGAATGTGAACAGCAATAACACACACGCACACATACACACAGGTATTTATGTTTGTATGTATATGCAAGTAAGTGTATGCAAGCATGCATTAGTGGTCGTTGGGCGATTTTTTCACCTTTCGTATTATCTATGTACGAAATTGGCGGGCAAAACAGAAAAGCGAAAATATTCCCTTTTTATATTGCACCATACAAATTTCCCATTATTCATTTGCCCAGTTTCGCTTTCGTAAATTCTGCTTCTTCTTCGTATTGCTTTTCATTCGTTGCCTTTACGCGACTGGCTTTTGTCAACAAAAGCAGCGATTGATTATAAATGAGCGCACGTTGATATACCAACACAAAGGCTCACAGTAACACAGATACTATACACACACATATACATGGACATCTAAGTAGAATGAGCGCGGAAATGCTTGGGTACGCAAGTTTATTTGTTTGTGTGTGTATCGACACATTTATCCATACACCAGGGATTTAATCACATTTTCATATTCTGCCGTTCGGGTTTCTATGCATCGCTCTTATATTTTTATTCACTTTTTGTGTATGTTTTTATAAGCAATAATCTTGCAATCTTTATTGAACTTTTTATTTTGGTTATTTTGCGTTTTTATTTGCAACTTTTGAAGCGTGACCAACATGTGCATGTCGCTGGCAAATTGTTTGAAAGACTGACTGCTGGAAATAAACAATTTCTCGGCAGCTGTTTTGTTAGTAAAAACCAGGGGGAGGCAATATGAGAGAGCGAATGATGTGTGTGAGTGTTTGTGTGATTAGCGAGAGCGTGGCTAGGTATTACCAGCTGCAAGAACTGTTTCTCAGTTTTACTATGTATAATATTTTCCAAATAAATCATTGACAATACAAATAATTATGCACATACATACACACTAGGGCGGGTCAATTTAAAAATCGCTCATTGCTCTGTGAAAATCGTATTATAGGGATCAAAATAAAAAACTTTGCCGAAGGAACCATACCTCTAAAACGAATTCTGATGTCCCCCAATTTGGGTCGAACGAAAAATCCCACTTTGACCCATTTAGAGTGCTCCAATCGTGTTCAAATGTATGACCGACCCCCACTAACTTTGGACGGCCGATCCACCCATGCCAGTGGCACACCCCCTGGAACTCCCCTAGGGGGCTCCCCATACAATCATTTCAAAATATCACCGTTTTTGGCCTTTACATGACAAAATTCACCAAAAAAAAAAGAATTTGTGGGAAAACAACTTATAGATTTTGCAACTGGATAAAGCACCATCACACAGTGTCACTATTATCGTCGAATCCAGCAATCAGGGAATTCTCCTAATATGTCTTGCTGTGATTTTTCTCTGTTTGATCGCATCAAATAAAGGACTACGGGAACTCCTTTCAACAGCCGAAAGGAAGCGATGGAAAAACTGAAGATGCCACGATGGGTATACCGAAAAAAGCGTTCCAGATATGTTTCGAGAGCCGGTTCAAAAGCTGGTATAAGTGCGTTACAGTTGATGAGAAGTGCTCTGAAGGCGATAATATCACTTTGTATCTTGGAATATATTCTGGGAACTTTTTGATCAAGGTGGTATGGTATATATATATATATATATATATATATATATATATAATTGGCGCGTACGCCCTTTATTGAGTGTTCCTCCTATTTGTGGCGTGCGTCTTGATGTTGTTTCACAATTGGAGCGACCTACCAACTCCGAGCGGCAAATGGTTTATTATGAGGAATGCAATCGGACGTTTGTCATAGCCTGCCTAGGGTCGACCGCGAATAGAAAAAAACTTTTTCTATCATTTTGTTTTTTGATGTACGGAGATTCGAACCAGTGCACTTCCAACTCATTCGGCTACGACGGTCATCTGTATTTATTTATTGTCTTAATAAAACAATTTTTAATATGAAATTAATAAATAATTAGGCGGTTCACTTAGTGCAGTTTTGTCTTATGTTGTTTTTGCCTTAAATAAATGTTCCAAGGACTTGAAACCACAGTAAAAAATGCAGACTTATAGGCGACCTTGCGCACCCCTTCAATACATTTTTAGCCATTTAAAATTTACTATAATACGACTCTTACGACACACAAATGTTTATTCTTATTTGTTTACAATTTGTATGCGATTTTGACACTTCTTCTCTATTTGCCCTGCCCATTCGCTTGTTTGTGACGTCGAAGTGCAGTATCTTTTCATTTAACACTTATGACTGACTACTTACTTCGTTGCAGTTTTATTTATATGAACTTAGACGAATTTGGAGCAACTTTGTTTTAAATTCAATTATTGAGCAATAATCCAGGGTTGCCCTTTGGCAGGTTTCTTTTAAAAAATGCTAAATAAAGCACAGTTCACCACTTCTGATTGATTTTTTTCTAATTTGAAAATACGCGATTGCCTGTGCAGGAGCCCATCACATCAGCTCATTTCCAGTGGTTTTCAATTTATAAGACAGGGATATATTTATGAATTTCTGGCAATTTTTTTAGCGGAAAATAAATTATGTAGTTCAAAAATAGTATCTTGTTAAAGGAACTGGCGTATGACACACCCTTTAAATGGCGCGTATTTGCTCAATAGTTTTCTGTAGATAACTTATCCACTTTGTGAAGTAAATCACATAAGCAATGGAATATTTTACAAAACAACGTAAAGTAGATACTGAGCGTAAAATGTTTTTATTTACTTTTTAACTTATCAGTGTAGATTTTTTTTGTTTTTAGATATGTATGTATCTGCATATGTATGGATACATCCATACAAGGTGGCGCTCAGAGTTGCCTCAGCCTGCCACACTGTCTCTGGTACTGCTGTCTGCGTGATCAGCGATGAGAACCGTCGACCTCATAGCCCGGGAACGAATGGGAGCGTGGGACTCCAAGAAGAAACGCGTCATCACTAGCATCGCGGAACGGAGATGCCAAACCATACTGCGATGGCAAAGCCGATGGGGCACTGAACCGAGTGGCAGACTGACGACGAAACTTATCATTTGCAAATGGCTCCAAAAGAACTTCGGGGAAGCTAACTATTTCATGACTCAGTTCCTCTCGGGCCACGGCTGCTTCCGGATATAGCATGAAAACTGGCTACAAATATAGGGGGGCTGTGGGTAAATGGAATTGGTCCTTTATGCATGCCGTTTTGGGCTCACATCCACAACTTAGTGAAAAAAGTTTTTAACTCGTCGAGCAAACAAAACTACCATCATTACTATAAAGAGCAAAATTCCACCACTATGAAGCCCAATTACCCACCAGTTTGCTCTAGTCAATGCCTCGAAAAGTTCGTGCGCCTTAGAATAGGCCACATTTTAAGAACACCTCCTAAAAAAATCCGACAAACCAAGCTGGTAAGGTCATATACTGGATGAATGCGCTGCTTTACACCCAAACAGGGAAATCACATTTGGTAACATGAAGCCCACCAAGATAGATTTTAGAGACTCTTTAAATATATAGTAGTCCCTAGACCCTAGTAGCCAGCGCTTATCTTTATCATAATTAGTTCTCATGCAAATAAGTAAATAAAAAAATCCATCACACGGAAGCATTTTATATATATATTTTTTTTTTTATTTAAGAAAAAGTTATTCAAAAACAAAAAAGTCTGATTAATTTCGTGTCACCTTGTATTTCAGCAATCAATTTTCGATACCTGCAAGTCGCTTCGTTTTATAACCGTCACAACTTGCTTGACGAAAAATCAAAAATATATGGCTTAATGACCGTCAAACTGCACGAAACTGGGTAGTTAATATTTTCCTTTTATTTTATTATACAAAAATTCTACTTATCACGAATGATCGCTAATAATTATGAGGGAGTATATCAGACAATGGCAAACCTCCGAGTGTATTTCTGCCATGAAAAAGCCACTCATAAAAAAATCATTTGCCGTTGGAAGTCGGCTTAAAACTGTAGGCCCTTTCGTTTGTGGAACTCAATAGGACTCAAACAAACACTCAATAAAGGGTGTAAGCGCCAGTTATATATATATATATAAGATTATATAAGTGCATATGTCTACATGATGGACTTTGCCGGACAGTACTAGTCCAGAGGGTCTGAATTTTTTTTCTCGGAAGATTAAATTTCAAAATTTTACGGCCAAAGTGCAAATAGTTTATAGAAAATGTTATATATGAAATGACTTCAAATAGATAGTAATTTCTGTCCTCAGACGACTATAGTAGAATTCAACGATAAATATTAGTTTGTGGAAAACAAATCCATTATTATTACGTAAAATTTGTACATAAATTGTTTAAAACTATTTGACAGCCGTTCTTTAGTTTCTGGGCGATGCCGGTCAATTTCAATCATTTCTTTGATTCTATCGACATTTTTATTAACACCAAAATTGCACGTAATTAGCTGTTATAGTATCGGTACCATAAACCCAATCACAATTTCAGCCAGGCCGGCTTTCATGTTCGCCTTTATCAAAGGAAAACTGTAAAATGTACCGAATTTTCTTTTTTTTACTTCCATTGTGAGCACCCCGTAACTCAAAACTGAATGGAAGAAACAAAAAACAGCAAACGATTTTTCTTAGTGTGACAACGAGCAAAAACTTCAAATTATTTGGTAGTTACTTTACGAGATATCGATCACTGCAGCCATCCAGAAAATAACGGATTTCTTTTTCCCCAAACTAATATTTCTGTGGTCGCCCCTCGGCAGGGAATGGCAAACCTCCGAGAGTATTTCTGCCATGAAAAAGCTCCTCGTAAAAATATCTGCCGTTCGGTGTCGGCTTAAAACTGAAGGTCCCTCCATTTGTGGAACAATATCAAGAAGCACACCACAATTAGGAGGAGGAGCTCGGCCAAACACCCAAAAAGGGTGTACGCGCCAGTTATATATATATATAATGTTTCTGTGCACATTTTAACTCTCTACCTCCCACCCGAATGAATATTTTTGACCTTTTCTCAAAACATGTCTAGTGCAAGTTCATCAAAAAAGCAGTTCGACGATTAAATTGCTCTACAGACAATTTTACTGGGGGTCACCGAAGACGAAAAAATGCGGTGGGTTAAGATGAGTGCACAAGAAAGCTTTGACTAAGGTAATGGTAATCTTTCCAGATCAGTGTTTGGCATCTAGCGTTACAGCCAGATATTTTGCAGTTTTTACATGTAAGATCGAGACTCCATAAATGGAAATTGATTGTATGTAAGATATTTCGATTCGAACAAATTTATTCATTTAACTCATACAAAAATCGGTGACTTCGGTTAAAAATTTATTGAAATAAAAAAAATCAAAAACAACTGAATAGTTAAATAAACAGTCAATAAATATAACTAAATGATCCATGAATTTTTTCTCAAAGTATTGGCCATAAAAATACAAACTTATGATGGTCATTCATAGATTTAGTTTCGCGAAATTTTATACTCGTTTTGTGGTGTCTAATTTATCGAGCTGAATAATTTATTTAAAACGCTTTAATTAAGAGTATCGCTGCCATTCATAAATATGTGATATCTATGCGTTTAATGTCGTCGAAGTCACAGCACGACGAATAACTCATAGTCATGCCGAACTCAAATTATGTATTAAATACAGTTGTATTTGAGAAAAGAACAACATTTCATAGGCCGGCCGGCCGGCTGGCTGGCTAGTGGCTGATTGGTTGGTTGGTTGGCTGATTGTTGGCAGCGTGCACTTAACAAATTTCACACTTTATTGGGGTCAAAAGTGACAGCAGCATAATAACAGCAGGATGTATGCATATACATACATATACACACATACATATGTGCTCGTATGTGTGCATGTGCTCTTTTAGTGAATGTTTGCAAGCATCTGTACATTTGCTGAATATAGTAGCAATCGTAAACATTGACGAGCGAAAATGCATTAAAATGAACAAAAATAAATAAGTGAAAAAAAAACATATTGCAACTATTTGATGCTGCAACGCTTTCGAGGATCTGCCAGTTGCTATGGTGGCCCGATGCTCTTGGTTTACCACTGCGCTTTGGCGACTTGTATACAAATTAATTGCGGTCAGCAGTCATGTCAGAGCTGCCAGTACAACTTTGGTGATTGTATTTGTACGCAATGGATGTTGTTGCTTTGTTGCTGGGGAATTACAACCGACAATTTAAGCTTGAATGAATTCAACGACTGATTGGTAAGTAGTTGGCTGTTGTTTTTGTGGCTACTTATTTTTTAATTGTTTTAATTTTTCTTTTGCTCTTTTGCCCCCATCGCTGGGTATGTTCGTATGTATTGGCATGTTTTTATATGTACGAGGAAGTGAATATTAGGGTTGTAATTTTTTTCGATTTAGGGGCTTTCGGGATTACAATTTTCGGGATCTCACTATTACGATAATGCGATTCTGGGACTAGTATTGGGATTTAAATATGCAATATTTTGCCACAAGTTAACTCCAAACAAAATCGCATCCATATTTTTTGAGAAGCTCTTCTACGATATAGTAAATACGAAATAAATATTTAAATATTGTTTTCTTGATTTATTCAAGCAGACTGCAATAGAATGAAAAATTGCAGTGCTTATGACAAAGGAATATAACGAAGATTAAGATAACGAAACAACAGAGGAAAACGAAAAAAACAGAGGATAACGAAAAAAACAGAGGATAACGAAAAAAAACAGTGATGGGAAGTGTTGTCATATGCATATATTTCCAACAAATATACTTTTTATATGGAGTGAAAATTATTGCATTAGTTGTTGTTGTTGTTCTTGAAGTGATTGAGTTTTTCTACGGAAATAATCCTAATAAGTGACCAGCACCGTTTTAATACCACTTTCCACGTGTGACGATGTCTTGTTTTTTTTTTTTTCTTTTTTGTTGCTTCTCAGATCCATTTAGTGAGGTCCATTTAGTGAGTATAGCAGCAAATTTTTTATCTCGATGTCTGAGATCTCATTAATTTGCTATAATACAGGCTTACCGAAAGAGCGAAGTCGTGCCCTGGCTCGCCCTGGACATTCAAAGAAAAGACTTTCCTTAACACCTTCCTCTTGACAGCTTCTGCAGATGGGATTGAAGATGAAGATGGGTTGGGTTTGGCTGCATGATTCCCTACCTTCCAATGATCTGTAAGAGTTGCAGTGATGCGTGAAATATTTGTCGAGAGCATCCTAACAGGTAGTTCGTCCCTTGGATTTGGTACGACGGCCATGTTTTTCTTGATGTCGTACCCGTAGTTAATTGCTTGCACCTTCTTTCGGCTACACCATAGTAGTTTGACGCAATGCATGTTTTTATTGTAGTGAATGGGGTAGCGACTGCGATCGCCTTTGTTATGTCTAGTTTCGAACCTTTTCTTGCTAGCTCGTCTGCTTTCTTATTACCCTCTATATTCCTATGTCCGGGAACCCATATCAGAGTAATTTGAAGCCAATGACCAAGCAGTTCTAGTTTATCTCTATATTGTAAAACTAGTTTGGATGAAATGCAGTTGGAGTTTAAGGCCTTCATAGCTGCTTGACTGTCTGAAAAGATAGCTACCCTTACACCAACTTCCTTGTAGAGTTTTAGTGATTTGCATGCTTCTCTGATCGCTAATAGTTCTGCCTGGAACACGCTGGCATAGTCAGGAAGTCGAATTCACTGAGATGAGTTGAGCGGCTCCGAATGAAAGTCAGCTCTCACACCACAGTTCATCTTGGAACCGTCAGTGTAGATTTCAATATCGTATCTTCCAGTCATCTTCCCTTTGCCCCATTCGGCTCTCGGTGGAAAACGTACCGTAAAGTCTTTCTTGATGTTAAGGTCCAGGACTGTGTAGTCTGATCTGTTTTTGAGCAGCGGGGCTCTGTAGGAGGATCCTGCTGTGACCGTGCGATCTTGTTGTCCAGCTTCCTATGTCTCTGAGTCTGACCACGCTGCAAGTAGCGATTGTGTTTATATGTAAGCCTAATGGTAGTAGGTGAGTTAGTACAATACATTAAGCGCTTCGGTAGAGCTGGTGCTAAGCGCTGCTAAAGTTAAGATACACGCTGTTCTTTGTATCTTGTTCAGCTTAGTTTTGTTGTACAGTAGGTTCTGTTTTTATGCGGCTTTTTTTTATGCGGTTTTGAAATAGTGCGGTTTTTTTTTAAATTACAAAATGCATGTCGACCTATCGGGAATTGTACATATAAACAAGATTCTAAACCAGCTAAGCAAAAACTCATCACGGATTACATCAGAAATGCTAACCCTACAAGTATGGAAGATATATAAAGATATAATTTTCAAAGATAAAATATTTTGTTTATGCGATTTTATTTAATTATTTCAGATTCATGCGGTCTATGGAACGTATCTATAGTAATAATATGGGACTAGTGCCCTTTTTTATGCGATTATTTCAGATTTATGCGGTTTTAGCATTTGAAACGTATCTATAGTTTTACTATAGAACTAGTAGCTTTTTTTATTTTGTTTTTTTTTATGCTGTTTCTTGCGGAACGTATCTACCGCATAAAAACAGAACCTACTGTATTTCTTTTCTGTTGCGAGCCACCAGACTAGTGCCGCATATGTTAGTATTGGTCTTACAATGGCTATGAAAGACCAATTGGATAGTTTTGGTTGGAGACCCCATTTTTTACCCAACATTCTCTTACACGGGTAAAGTGCTATACTCGCTTTTCTTACCCTCTACTCTACGTTGGACCTCCAGCTGAGTTTGGGTTCTAAGATAACACCTAAGTCTGATATTTTACCTGTTGGGTTAGCATAAGACGAACGCCGTTTAATTTTGGAAGATTAAAGTTTGGTATCTTGGTTTTCCTAGTGAATAGCGTCAGTTCAGTTTTGCTCGGCTTTACACTTAACCCACAGTCTGTGACCCAATTGCTGAGTAATCCTTGAGCTCCAGCATAAGTAACAAAACAAAAGTTAATACGCATTTAATAATACTTTATACATATCTGATATAGTAACTCAAGGTACAGCCCGCGTCAAACGATGGTACATCAATATTTTGCCCAGTTTTTACAATTTTTCTTTTCTTTTTTGAATTTTCATAATTTTTTTACAAACGCACATCTCATTACCTAACAAAACCACTGTAAATTCAAGTCTAAAATTTTATACAAAAATTAGGAAAATTCCACATACTTTCTTCAAAATTCCGTGGATTTGAATCAGAATCGCTGAGAAATTTTTGGTACGAAGTTTTAAAGTTTATTAAATTTTAGTACAATAAAGTGCAAAAATAGCTGGAAAATCCGGCAAAGTTTTAATAATTTCCGCCCCTTACGGGGTGATATGGTAACCAGCGTATTACGGCTAGAACTTGAAATGATCAAGTCAGAGGGCAATTTTATTATTAATATTAATTACTAATATTTGTATGCGTACCTGAGTGGCTGGCCGTTCACTCATATTATTTTATTATCATTCAATACAACACGAATATTAATATTCCAGTCAATTGAAGAGTTGAACATTCAACATAAAAAACAACACTGATTTTACCACAAAAGTGTTGTAAACGCTAAGTTACTTTTTTGCTATACTCGGAAAGGGGATTTTTCTGTATCCATTTCAAATGCGTTTTAATATAATAAAAATCCCAAAAATTTCGGGATTGTTGGTAAATTATCCCTAAATTTTTAGAACTTAAAAAATACCGGCATCACTGGTGTACATATGTATGTATATTACATACGCATGGAAAAGAACTGTTGAATTTTACATAATTTTAGTGAAGAAAAAAATACCAAGCTCCTACACAAACAAAACTGTAATCGGATGTTCAGGTTTATAATATAATAAATTTTAATTCAAATAAAGTATTATTTGGCACAGACTTGTGGATAAGTGGAAAAAGGCATTTTCACTTCCTCGCCTCTTTAAATGGAACTTTGACCTCCAACATATTATATAATACTAAAAACGACGAAACATCAGCAAATACTTCCATGGCTGGTCATTTAGCCTGCAGTGCTACTATAACTACTATACTCCGTTCTGTGGGTAGACGTACTGAGGCTCGTCTTTTTATTGCCCTTTAAACTTTTGGGAGAGCATTCCTCTCGATTACTTTAAGCGCAGTCTCATCCAGTATTGTTATCGCTTTGGCACCGTGATGAGACCTATAGAGAAAGGGTTTTCTTTATCGAGAGAGTAGGCAGGTAAGTGAAATGGTTGAAGTACCACTCTGGTAGTTCCCAGGTAGTACTAAAGTGACGTTTTGATACCACTATGAGACCTCCAATAGGAAGATATCTACAGCTAGCCATACCTGTTGATGTAATGGAGAAGATTAATGGAAATGAAGTTAGCGCTCTGCCACAGGCTATCGAAAACCAGTGACCTTAATCGTGTAGCTGCCACTTCCGGGCATTTACTGAGAAAGTGCTCAACCGTTTCTTTCTCTGAAAGGTCCCCACAGTTTCTGCAATGGGGGTTAAATGGTAAACCTAGCTTTTACGCGTATGTGCCGATCGTACGATGAGCGGTAAACACAGCTACGAGTTTGGAAATTGAATGGCGTAGAGTCCCTAGGACTTTCTAAGTCCTCCTTCTACTGCACTGGGGCAAAGGATTTTCGAAATAGCACATGAAGAAATGGAGCTCCATCTCTTCTGCGCTTTACTGAGAAGTAAGCCCTTTTAACAACAGTCAGGAGGATGCTGATGACCGGGTAGAAGACCAATTCAGTCCCCTTTTACGAAAGGTGTACTGACAGGCCACTATTTGTTAGCGGCACATGCATACAGGATAGGAATTACAAACAATGATAGGATTTGCAGATTTTGCAATGAACTAGAAGAGAGGAAAAATGTAAAACACCTTCTTTGTTGTTGTCCTGCATTAGCTAAAACCCGAATGAAATGTTTTGAAGCTCCCAATATGAGAGGTTAGAATGTCTTTCGGGTTTAGAGCTTCAGAGCTTACTTAGATTCGCAAAAAACGTAGGCTTCTTACAAGAAGTCTACTACAAATAAAGAAACGCAAGGTCAAGCTCCATCTGGTACCACTTAGTACCAATAGGTCTATGTGATGGCTTTCAGCCAGCCAGGTCACCCTAACCCAACCTTCCTCGCAAGCTCATCAGCAATTTTATTTCCCTCTATATTTCTATGCCCAGGAAACCAGATCAGGGAAATATTACCAGATATTTGATCTCCTCCTTACAGGAGTTGACTAGTTTGGATCTGCACCATGGCATCGTCAGAGCCTTGATCACGGCTTGACTATCGGAGCAAATGTTAACAACTCACACGTTTGTATGCCTGCAAATCGCAAAGACTTCTGCCTGAAAAACACTAGCAGTATTCGGCAATTTCAGCAAATTCGGCAAAGGAAATAAATAAATTACAGAAAACCTCTACTCCGACTCCCGATTCCACCTTGGAGCCGTCAGTAAAGACAGAGATACCAGTTTAGGTACAGATTTTCCCATCGTTCCAATCTAGCCTACTTGAAGAGATTGCCCTGGCACGACTCTCAAACTCCAGTTTGTGGATAGAGAAAACTGTATGAAGTTCAGAGAAATACGTTGTCAACTGCCCACCCAAATGACGAGAGAGTACTTTACTGCTAAATTGCCTAATTCAATGATTGCCTCTACTGCGATTACTAAAGGACTTTCCTATAAAAGTGGATCTATTTTGAATGATAGAAAGCAATTCGTGTGTGAAGTATTAACAAAATTCCTTTTTTTTATTTGAAAGACCCAAGGGTGGAATCGTACGGCCTTGTTGGTCAAATCACGCCATCTCCGTGAGAGATTAGCATAATACAAAATTGTTCATACAGAAGGCCAATCATGTTGTAGACTGTGTATCATGTAGCGTCTTCCAGCTGAAACCACAGATCGTCCACGTCCACGTCCAAATCGTTTAATTTGTGCTAAAAGAGTTTCATAATAATCGCTCTGTATGGTTCGTCGTTAACGGTGATGACTTAGCTAACGTCGTTCAAAATTCGCACTAAATACTATGGCGAACCAGTGATGTTGGTTGGCGTACTCGTGCCGCAATTTTACTTGTTAACATTGCCATGGATTTGGAAATGAACTTCATCGATAAATGCCGTAAAATCAGTACTATATTTTTCCCGTGCGGCTCAAACATGTAACT
>JAYXIM010052047.1:0-15030 GCA_037575425.1 Anastrepha fraterculus | reverse complement strand
ATTAATATCGATTTCTTAGATGCGAAAAGCGAGCTCGATATAAGAAAAGAACTGGCATGAGATTTAAAGTAATTACAGGACCCGGCACTCGAAGTGTAACCAATTAAGGAGGCGATAAATATAGTTTCGAAAACTACTTTTATTCAATTCAAAGTGAAAGATGTGTGAAAATAATACAGAATTAAGAATCAATTTATTTTTGCTCGATATGGCCACATTTTGCCTTGACTATGGCCTTGAGACGGTTCAGAAACGAATCAGAAACTGCCTGAATATGACTAGCAGGTATTTTGGCCGACTCGTGGTCAATAGCTTTTTTCAGCACCTCGAAACTGGTGAATCTTTTAGTTCGAGATTTGCTCTCCAAAATGGTCCAAAGCGAATAATCCATCGGATTCGCAACTGGTGAATTTGAGAGCCATTGTGTGGACGTTATGAAGTTCGAAACATTGTTTTTTAGCCATTCTTGGTTCACTCGAGCTTTGTGAGAATGCGTGAAGACCTATTGAAACGTCCATGATTTGCCACCGAAATGTTTGTTTGTTCACGGCTTCAAAGCAACTTCTAAAATACTTTTCCGATAATATTTCGTATTTACCTTGACGCTAGGCTCGATGAAACGACTGGAGAGCGCCCATCTGCGGTTACTGCGGCCCAAATCTTTACCTGTGGCGGGTGCTGTCTACTGGTTAGCGATGACTCAAATTCTCGTATGAATTGTTGGTCAAATAAACCCTATCGCTGTGGGAGTTTCCGAATTGCTCAATTTGAAAATATTTCTCGTCAGAAAACGCAATGTTCGGAAATTGACCGCTTTCGGTCAAGCGAAGCAACTCCTTCGCTCTCTCAAGTCTTGTTGTTGCTGCTTTAGAGTGAATCGCTGGTTATGATTTTCCAACCAAATTTAATGCAATCACAAGAATACGTTTGAATTCCATTACTTATTTTCAAAATGCTTCCGCGCGCTTGTAAACAATACCCCGGACTGTCATTTAGCCAACTAACAAAGAGCTAATGCCGGAGGTTTCGGAGGTCTAATTCCGAATGTAGTCACGCACCAACTCATTCGGTTACCGTGGCCGCCGTGTAATTTGCTTTGCCTTGCTTAAAAAAATATATAAATATATATTGCATATTGAAGGTTACTTAATAATCGAGGTGGAACAATAGGATCAAGCAATGAAAAGGGCATTTACTTTGTGAGTGGTTTAACCACAAAACTACTTCGACTACCTGGAGGAGGAATGGTGATAACGAGCGCTGTTTTGCTGCATGAAAATAAAGTGTATTTTCTTGATTTCAGAGAATTCGAAAAATTATTACTAAAAAATTTATGTTGCAAACATTTTGTAGTTTCCTTCCAATGCAGCCGAATGGGCCCTTCAGAAGGACGCTTGGCACGAAACCCCAAATAAAAGAAAAAGTTTTTTTTTTGACAATAGTTTGTTTTGTATCTATTTCCGGTTTTTATCTATTTCTGTGTTTTATCGGGCATTTAAAAATATTGGTGCACTGCAATAACGTCCTCAGAAATAATTCCGATGTTTATATTATTATTACCAAGCCATTAACTGAACATTTAAAACAAGAGACGTCCCATCCTTTTGTTTGTTTATTTGAAGAGATGACGCCATCGGTTGCCAAAATGGCGATTGCCGGCTTGCGGAAGGTGCCATCTTCAGTATTTTGTACACCGTGGACTGTAATATATCAGTTCAGTGTAGTAAAATGAAAAGAAATTTGTGCCACATTAAATCCAATGCGCTGCTAAGAAATGAAGGCTGTCCTCATGATGCAAAAAATTTGTTTAGCTATGTTACATCCAAGCGTAAGTTTGAGGAAAACTCATAAGCGCAAACATACATAAATCTACGTGGGTTAATGTGAGCGGGCGGTGGGTTGCGGCGGTACAGGAGACACGCGGGCGCGTTACCGCAATGCTATGTACTTTCAAAATTATATACTTACATTCCAGATGATAGTACCGATTACACAATCAATTTCGGTTCTATCTCTTTATCTACCTTCCCAGCTCTTAAAAAATTCTTCTGCTGTTTATTTATTAATTTTCAATAAATTACTTGAGTATGGGGTACGAGTATTTATTGATGTGATTGATTTGAGAAAAGTCACCTCTATCACGCTTTTCTTTAAAAATAGTAATATTAGTTTCCCAACTATCTGAAAATTCTTTGAGCTAACTCAAGTAGGACTACCTTAAAAAATCTCACAGTTTTCTCCGAATTTCGCCTGCGAATAATCAAGATCAAGCTAATGCAGCTTACCATACATATGAGGTGTGTTCAAAAATAAGGTGAATTTAAATGTTTCTCAAAAAAAATTTATTCATTCATCAATTTCTATTTTATCTTTTTGAAAGTAGTCAACCTCTTCGATGCAGTTCTGATATGCATTTTTTGTATGTCCTTGAGCTCTCTCACCGATTCGGTTTTTATTTCCTCAATCGTCACTAAACGCCATCCTTTAATGAGTCTCTTCAATATTGGGAACAGGAAAAAGTCGCACCAAATCTGGTGAATACGGTGGCTGAGGCTTGATAACAATGTTGTTTTTGGCCAAATAATCCCTCAGAAGATTATGCAAAAGGCATGCATTTTTTCCACAATTTCGGGCCTTTTTTTGTATTACTTCAGCGATGCTCATGCGACGTTGTTTTTGGTCGAAATTCAGCAATTTTGGAACAAATTTCGCTGCCATACCCTTCATGCCCAAAATTTCCGAAAAGATTGCATGGCATGAGCCAACCGATACGCCCGACATTCTCAGCAACTTCTCTTATTTTGATTCGACGATTCCCCATAACAATTTTCTTCACTTTCTCAGCATTTTCATCGGTTGTTGATGTGCTGGAGCGTTAAGAGCAAGCGCCGTCATTCACATCTTCTCGACCTTCTGTGAAAAGCTTGTTCCAATTGTAAACAGTTTTTGACTCAGAGTACTGCCACTGTCAACATTGCGAGAGCACTAAGTTCCACTTAAGGGGTTAGTCTACTTTGTCACTTTAAAATTTTTCAATTTTTTTTTTTGCATAATTTGAAAGTATATATATCCAGAAATATTGTGTAAAAATTTTAAGAAAATCCGAGCACTCTAACTATTTTTTTTTTACCTGAATATCATTTCGTCTACCTGCGCGTATAGCGTGCATTAAAAACTTTAAACGCGTTTTTCTCAAAACAACGTTTTCAAAATCTAGCTCCACTGTATCTCAAAAACTAATCAACCGATTTTCATAAAATTTGGATCATCTATTCTAGACATAATTTGCACCAAATTGACGCTCGGGGGTTTTGAAATTTTAAATTTTTACTATATATTTTTTTTAAATATGCGAAAAAAAAAACCGTTCTATCAAAAATTTTCCATTTTTATCAGCCATTTTTTTTGTCTTCATTAAAACCTAATATCCGAGGGTCATTTTGTAGCCAGTATCTTACTGAATCTGAAACATTTTGATTTTTTTGTTTCAGACAAGCCGTTCTTGAGTTCTGATGGAGCTGCCTCACCAACCCATGTTTGAGACGTTACGCTTCACTGCTATTTTTTTACTAAAAATACTATACAATTGAATAAAAAAAAATTTATTTCTGAATTTTAAGACTTTATTTAATAAATCAAACAAATTTTATATTACTATCATTTATAGTTTTCTCAAAAAAAAAATCACGAATATAGCCTTTTTTTCGAGTCTCCAAAGTAGACTGACCCCTTAATACACAAAATTTGATGCAACTTCTTTGATCCGTAGCCAACAAAATTCGCCTTATTTTTTGAACACACCTCGTAAATTGATTTCTATAAAGCGAAGCACAAGGGCAGCCATTAAATTTCTGTATCTAAATTGGCAAGTTTTGATTCAGATTATAATAAATATATTTACCATGTATCCACTTACAATTAAGAAAAAATGTATATCTATTTATCAAAGAATCTTTGGAATTACTAATTTCCTTTTCCAAAATAACACAGCTAATCTTGCTGGCAAATTTGCGGAATATATGTATCTGTTTCGTTTAAATTTAAATGCGCAGTACCAGCAAGAATGTAAAACGACAAGGTGGCGCAAAATTAGTCACCCTATTGGAGGATTTGTAATTTTTCCAAATTACGTTGTACGTCAATCATATTTGGCTCTTTTGAACTAGACAGCTACCGTATAAAAACAAACGTGTGAAGCGCGTAGAGCTCCAAATAGAGATTTCCATCACTCAAAATCATGTTTTTTAATTAGTAAAAAAGTAATTAGTAATTGGTAAAAAACTACGATAAATATCTTCTCGGATAGCCGAGCGGTCATCTAATCAATAAGGGCAGTTATACTGAGATCAAAAGCTGCCCGAGAATGCCTGGCGGCAATAAATGATATTAACACCGTCTTCAAGGCCAACCTCATATGGCTTCCCGGACATAGAAATCTGGCCGATGAGCTGGACAGAAAGAGTACTCCTCGACTCTTGAAAACTGAGACAATATTGGAGTTCCTATAGTAACTCGCAAGTTAAGGATACAAAACAAAAGGCTGGAATTTAGAATAATGTATATTGGGTAATTTTTGGCAAACTATTATGTCTTTATTAATGAAACTTGGTGGAGATGTTAGTGAGGTGTTAAGCAACACTCTTTATAACTCCAAATTATTCGTTAAATAATAATTTCATAATTATTTGCCTTCAAAATGCCGTTTGGAACTTCACTATAATTTGCCACATTACACTATATATTTTTTCACACTTCACTAAAATTCACCAAATATGTCCATACAGTCACATTCCAATTTTAAACGCGAATAAGAAGAAGATTGGAATGACAACAGTATGGTGTTGCCGAATGCCTGCAAATGAAACAAAAATACGAACAAAAATTAAGTATTTAAGTTTAGTGTTAATGATGGGGATGCGGGTTATTGTGCCTCCTTACTATTTACATACACGCATATGATGTTTTAATTTTGGGTTCAATGGTTTTAACACGGAAAGGAGTTCTACGAAAAAATACTGTGGATTGCGTAGCTGGAGTTGGACTGATGAGGGTTATTTTTTTGAAGCGCGGCCGAAGGCCGCCCATGCGAAAAGGAGTTCTACGCAAAAATACTGTGTTAAATAATTTAATTTAATTTTAATTACTTTATTATTTTTTGTGATACGCTTAATATCATTGTTTTTAAGTTTAAATGAGTTGTATGTTTTTATTTTCAGAAATATTTCTCAACTTAAAATTACAGCAAAAAATACTGCAGTTTTACAATGAACCTTCCACTGAACATCCCTGTATACGAACTTAGTTTTTATTTCAGGTGTATGGCAACACCAACTTTTCGCTAAATTAGAGAACTTTAACATTAAATTACTTAATAACTATAAGCCTCCGGCAGGTTTGGTTTTCAGTTTTAAGATGGGGATACACCCCTCTATCCCCCCCTTTTAACCTTTTTTTTCAAAGCGATATACATTATATTAAAGTTTTCCCAAACGAAATTCTCCAAGAGGTGAATAGGTCATGGAGGGAAGAAAATACTTGTCTTATAATCAGGCTAATTTGACCGCAAATAGGTAAGAAAAAGTCAGGAGATATGCTCAACCCTCAACATCTTGAAATTCGAGGCTTGTGCCACCAGTCATTGGCTGTTAAGTAGACACTCTTAGGAGTATTTTCTCATGCCTACTGCAGAGGTTGTAGAGACGAGGAAGAGCAAGAAATAGTTGAACACTTCCTCTGAATCTGTTCAGCCTTAGCTAGATGTAGCGCAAAGTTGTTAGGAAAATACTCATTTGACTCTCCTACGGAACTATCCGGTGTTGGGATAAAACCTATCCAACGCTTAACAAGAGCGTCTTAATGGTTCCATGATGAATAAATACTGAGGTACTCGTGTTACACAGAGGTGTCACAATGGACCTACAAAGCCCAAGTGAGTTGGCTATTTTAAAACTGACTGCCATAAAAACCTAACTTAATCTTAATAAATCCTAATAAAAATAGTTATTCATATTTAATACTAATTTTGCACCACCTTGAGTTACCAAATTTTTGTTTTCACGTTAAGGGGGGATTCTACTGTAAAAATCAAATTTTCATGGATTTTGTTTTCATACTTGTATTAATTTAAATAGTAAAAAAAAGTTTAGGGTTACATAAACACAGGTCTTGAGTGTACAAAAAAATTTTTTAAATTTATTTTCATTTCAAAATGGCAGCTGTACAGCCGCTCCCCCGAAACGCCTTTTGAAATCTGCCCACACTGTCGCGCATTTAAAAAAATCTGAAATGAAAAAAACCAAATTTTTTTTATTATATATCATTATTTTTAGTTGTTAAGCCTATTACTTGCAAAAAAAAATTTTTTTTGTAAAATTTTTGAAGTTTTTTAAAAAATCGACATTTATTTGTTGTCATTTTGTTATTAAAAAAGGGGTTATAAATAATAAATTTTTTCCCACCATAGCTTTAAAAACTAGTAAATATTGTTAAAAATATACTATCAAAGTTTGAGCTTGATATGCTAATTTTTCACGGAGCTGTGATGTGGGCAATTTTGAAAACGTGGTTTCGAGAAAAACACGCTTAAACAATTTTTCATACTTACAGCTTAATCAGCTATTCCTGCCCCATATAACATTTCGTCTGCTCTTAATATTTCATTATCCTCTTCAAGAAGAGCCTCTGTACGAGCTTTTCGGGCTTCGTGGGTGGATTCAGAGCGACGTTTAACCTTTTTCTTCTCACGACGATTGTGGTCTTATCTCTTGATCAAGCGCATATGACCGTAAACCGCTCGAGCGCTCAGTTTATACCTGCTTTGCTAAAACTTTTATAACTTGAAAACTATTCAGGATTTCTTTTTAAGATTTTCATGGAACATTCTGGAGTTGTTTCTGAGCATGTTTCAACAAAAAGTAAAAAATCGATTTTTTTTAAGTTTTACAGTAGAGGCCCCCCTTAAAGGCTTTCACGGAAGAGATGTCCGGATTTATTTCTTTGTCACCGTTCTCATGCAAAAATGTAGCTTGTAAATTTGACTATGCACACACATTAAGGGAGATGATCAAATTCCCTTCTAAGTAAGTAGCTTTTTCGCATATTTTACACTCTGCTTGAAGAAAAATGTAAATAAACAATCTATTAATGCCAACTTAGTGTAAGGGTGAACATATTTTGACATCTCTGGCTTACAAGCTGTTCAAACAACGTGTGAGCATTGTACACAAATATTATACATGCAGACTTAATGCCTTGCAGCTCAAATCCAGAGTTTATTGTAAGAACTCGCATCAGTTAGTAAATCTTCGCACACGCTAACACTTGAGGGAATAGGGGAAATCGCTTATGTACACACTTAGAACGGCAAACAGCGGAAGACGAGCAATGAAGGAAATTTCAAGTTTTCCCTCCAACACAAGGAATGCCCTTCAAGGAAAAGGGCGAGCGAGTCGGCCAAGTTGTAAGCGCGTTGTCATGCAATTTTGGGAATTCGTAGTTTTTGGAAAAGTTTTCTGGTCAAACAAGTGGAAACACTTACCTTGAGTGGCGATGAGTTGTGCACAATTTACATAGCCGCACAGATGCAAAAGAAGTTGAACTGCAATGCTCGCATGCACACACCTACATATGTATGTATGTATGGAACTTTGAAGCGGCTATTTCATCCTGCACATTCCACAACTGGTATCTTCCATGCGCTTTGGGTGCACTTGTTAGCGTGCCCATTACATTGAGTAGCCACAGTTACACAGCACCTACATACATACGAGCCCCAAACGTAGCTATGTGCATATGTATGTACATGAAGCTTAGACGTTGCGATGTCCAACGTGTTAGTACTATAATGTTTGTTACACAAGACGCCTATTTCTAGGCGAACTAACAGCGCTGAACAGCGAACGAACATATGTTAAATTATCACAAACTGCGGAACATGGCCATTAAAATCGGGGTGAACATGCTTTCGACATTTATCTAACACGTGCGGACATGAAATTTGTTTCATGCGAGCACCAAACACGAGCGTACGTACATATGTATATGGGTAGCCATTACTCTCGGCCCGAAAGTGACCACGCTCCCTGTTCAGGACTCGTTTTTGGCTAAAGATGATGATGCTCCACATTTTTAGCTCTTTTGCATGAAGAATCCACCGTCCAGAAAAAGTGGAGTAGTTGTAGTATTTCTTTTCTTTTCCTTTTCTTTTTTTTTGTGTTTCAGATGTTAAGTTGCAATTTTATGGTACAACATGCGTAAGCGCATAAATGTACGAAACCGACGTCTGAGTGACCGCTTGGACAAATTATTAGGCCAGATTTAAATTGCTTGTTGGACAAATAGCCGGAAACTCTTCATGAGGATTTGGGTGTGGCCGTTGTTCATTGTGAGGGCGCAAAACTTGAAGATCGAATTAAATGACGCACCAAAGATCCGATATATCTATGCCAGGCAGAATAATAAAATGATGTATGTATGTGTAAAAAAGAAGAGTTTAGCTTCTTTTGCGGTGCTTAGAGAGTGGGATCGAGTGTTGGTTGTAGAAATGAGGAGTAAATATGGGCTATACTAAGCTACTAGTCTGTATTTTTATTATTGTTATTTATTAAATTTATTCTGTATTTATTATATTTGTTGTTATTGTTACTTTGAGATCTACTCTGCCCCTTTAAAGGCATTTCTTTGAGCCCAACCTTGTTTATGTTTTAATTTTTTATTCCCTCAATTGTGCAAATTTAGGAGGCAGGGCATGGCAAATATGTTTACGAAGGGCTCGAAGTTGGTCGGAAGAGTTGGTGAGGGAGTATTCTGCGAGGAGCTTCCCATTAAACTCAAATTTAAGCTTCCGGACCGCTGTAGTGTTTTCCAAGCGGAGCTAGCCGCAATTAAGGAAAGAGTGGATTGGTTGCTTACTTCTGCAATTATTGTAAAGGACGTAAATATCTACTTCAATAGCCAAATGGCAATTAGAACCTTGAGCTCGTTGTTTGTGCGTTCAAAATTAGTCGGAGAATGCCTCACTTCTCTCTCGGCTGCATACGAATACTTTGATATTAGGCTCATTCGGGTTCCCAGGTCACAGCGGCATAGAAAGAAACTGTTGGGCTGTTGATCTGGCTAGACAGTGGACCCTGGTGATGGTTTTATCGCCAAATGAAAGGATTGGGGTTCCCCTGAGAGCATGCGGTTTACTCCTGGACCTCGCGTCAACTCAGCGAGCGCTGGGTTAGTGCGCAAACGTACAAAGTCGGAAGATCTTTCTGGCCACGGTAGCTCACGGACCATGGGAGGCCCTGGAGGGCACTTCTAAGGCTAGCAAAGCTGTCGAATTTGGAGGGTATCCATAACGGACGTTGTCCGTTAAATGTCCTTGCAGCGAGAGTTTGGATTGCTCCGAATTCTTTCTGCAGAAGCTGTCTGGAGGATGAGATGGAATCATCTCAGCACCTTCTTCTCGGCTTCCCTGCTCACATTGGGCAAAGTGATATATATCTGTTCCCACTTTTTTGCAACACTTGTGGATATAGCAGTTTTCAATATCACACACCTGGTGAATTTCATCAGTAGAAGCGGTTAATATAAACGTAATTAGCCACTGTTGGCCGTCTAATTGAAAGTCCCTTCTTCCTTTTTTTCCTGTTTAGATCTTTTCCTCCTATTTCCCCCCATGCAATGCAAATTCGAAGAGTCGAAAAGTAAAGGAGTTCCCAAGATGTTCGGAATATACACCCCCACTTACATTGCCTCGGCTTTTTGGCATGCATCTGAGTGCACATGTATGGACCCGTTTTGCCTTGCAACATCCTGTTTCCACACTCACCTTGAGAGTAGGAGGGTCGTGAACGCTTTAGTGGCAGCTGTAGGAAATAGTGCGTAGCCCACCGTTCCGGCGAGCAGCGAAATACCGATCAGGATCTGTGCTGTGACTATTATTTGACTAATCCTTCAAAGTTCTCAGTGTTATTCCTGCGCTTCTAGCGGCAGATTTCGCGTTCGATGGCGTGGTGGACATTGCACCGGTTGTAAGAGCAGTTGCGTGCCCTTGAACCTTGTCAACCATCGATCAAGGGTGTTCCAGCACAATACAATGCGGGAGTAGAGGATTGAATTAACTTCCACTACATAGATTGGCAGCTCTGTATAGTTTTTGTTTTGACAGTTCGGAAACAAAAACATATTTAACCAATTTTTTGTGAACAAAGAAAAGCAAACGAGAAACAAATATTTAAAAATGTATAAATGACTAACGAGCGACCAAATTTTGTTAGTAAATATAAGTATAATCCGTATAATATAACACTACTTAGGGGGCGTCCATAAATTACGTGAGATGTTTAAGGGGGGAGGGGGTCGAGTCAAATCTCATCTAATCTTACGTTGGAGAGAGGGGGGTCTCGGCAAATATCACGCAATTTTTTTCTGATTGAAACAAAAAAATTGTACATGCTTAAGATTTAATCTCAAGCGTAATCGTAGTATGATTAAGATCATTCACTAATTCGTTCAAAAGAAAATAATTTCATTCATACTTCGACGTTATACATTTCTACTGTCAAACCACCATATTTGTTTTATACCAAATAGCTCAATTTAATCTGAATTTGCGGTAAAGTGTAGCCCGTCGGTTGTTTTCGCGCCACTATGAGCCGAACGCCCTATCACTCAAGTTGACGTTTGACAATTCCGGACTTTAAAGAACATGACGGAAAATCATTTGCTCCATTTCTAATACGCGTACCAATTGAACCGCTGAATGCCTTCATCAGCACGCCTATTGATCTCTATTGATGATTTAGAGAAAATATGCTACAGTACATGCGGTATTGGCGGCCGCCGTAGCCGAATGGGTTGGTGCGTGATTACCATTCGGAATTCACAGAGAGGTCGTTGGTTCGAATCTCGGTGAAAGCAAAATTAATAAAAAAATTTTCTAATGGCGGTCGCCCCTCGGCAGCCAATGGCAAACCTCCTAGTGTATTTCTGCCATGAAAAATCTCCTCATAAAAATATCTGCCGTTCGGAGTCGGCTTGGAACTGTAGGTCCCTCCATTTGTGGAACAACATCAAAACGCACACCACAAATAGGAGGAGGAGCTCGGCCAAACACCTAACAGAAGTGTACGCGCCAATTATTTATTTATTTTTTTTTTACATGCGGTATTTACTTCGCATCTATCACAAGAGCTGCAGAGCACAGGCGAGCAGCTCACATTGCACCAGCTAAGCAAGCGCGTATGTTCCGCAAAGGGCGACCCTCACGGATTGTCACAAGACGAGCTAATGAGTTACTGTGCGCAAGCGTCAATGGCTTAGAATGGCTAGATTAGAACGAAGTTGAAGGAGCACATGATTTTACTGAAAATCATATGGACATGTTGGTCCCAATAGTCTCTCTAGAAACCGCGCATGATTCTCCATGGACTGAATTAGAGTAGATATTCTTTTTTTAATCGCAGTAGTTACGATTTAAGTCTTCTATTGTTAAATTTTTATTACACTTATAACTCTCAGCAATATTGATTACTAGTCTTAACTAGTCGTAAATAAAAGCACGAAGCAACTTTTTTTTCTTTTTACAATAACAATCCAACGCGTTTACATAAGAAACCCACATTTTGAAAAATCTCACGTGAGATTGGGGGATGGGGGAGGGGGTTGAATAAAATCTCACGACATCTCACCAGGGGGGAGGGAGGTTTCAGAAAATTGAAAAAAACACCTCACGTAATTTATGGACGCCCCCTTACACTTGTGAACTAAGAGGCTAACAAAAAAGTTGCTTTCACATACAAACTTTTCGCTTGTCGAGCAGCGGAACTAATTAGCGAGCAAAGAGACGGGGAATCGCCTATCAGAAGATTGCGCTAGCGTCACGTGGAGAGCAATATTTTTAAAAACAGGCAGCACACAACTTGCTTTATTTATAAGAAGCTCAGGCAACACGCGCTAAACTCGGTTACCTCAATCTTCCTAAACTATATATGTCGGGCATTCGACTCGAAGTTCATATATCGTCAGGTTTCATATACTATATATTGTCCGGATACAACTGAATTATTATTACTCGTATTATATGTATATTTTCTGTGGACTTACAAAGCCACATCAACGAATTAAATTTTTATGCAGATGGTTCTAAGCTAGACGATAAAGTTGGCTATAGAGTATTTTCGAAAGAATTAGGACTGGAACTATCCGTTCGACTACCAGACTAATGCAGCGTCTATCAGGCAAAGGTTCTAGCCATAAAAGAAGTGGCTACATACCTAAATATGCATCCCGTAACAAAAACTACTATAAATATATTCTCGGATAACCAGGCGGCCATTAAATCAATGAATGCGGCTATACTAAGATCAAAGGTTGCACAGGAGTGCCGAGCAGCCCTAAATGATATTAGCATCATATTCAAGGTCAGCCTTATTTGGGTTCCGGGACACAGAAATATTGAGGGAAACTGTAGAGCTGATGAGCTAGCCAGTTTCCCTCAATATCTTTTAATACTGCCTTTCAACTGGTCCGTGATAAAAGTAACATTGGAATACCTTTGGCCACGGTTAAATTAATAATAAAAAAAAACATTACCCAAGAGGCCAAAAGGTCATGGGAAGAAGAAGATACATGCGTAATAGCAAGGCTACTATGGCCGCAAATAAACAAGAAAAGGACAAAGGAATTGCTTAGCCTCTCAAGGGAAGATTTCTCGAAGATCGTGGCTTGTGTCACTGGTCACTGGCTATTTGGAAGGCATTCCTTGAGACTAGGAGTATTCTCCCATGAATATTGTAGAAGCTGTAGAGATGAGGAGGAGGAAGAAACAGTAGAGCTCTTCCTTCGCAATTGTCCAGCCTTAGTTAAAATCCGAACAGGTTTTCTGTGCAAATATTTTTTCAATTATCTTACAGAACTATCTGGCGCGGGGATTCGAACAATCCTGTGCTTCATAAGAGCCTCAAAATGGTTTCATGAAAGTAAATAAACAAGGTTCCCGTGACGCACAGTGGTATCACAACTGACCTGTGAGGTCTAAATAAGTTGGTCATACGGACCGACTACCACCATAACCTAACCTACCTCCCAGGCCACTGCAGCCTGAGATATCACTTAAACAAAATTGACTTCTCTCTAACCTCTTCTGTGAAAATTCACTGAAAATTCAGAACACATTCTTTGTAAATGTCGCAGAAAACGGCTCTAGCGCCTTGGTGGTACTGCTGTGTCTCCATATAAACTATGGAACAATAAACCCTAGAATATGCTAAAGTTATTAAAAAGCCTCAAAATATAGGGTACCTCAGTAGGCTTTGCGCAATAGATCTATTTTAGTCGCAGTAGCCTAATAATAATAATAATACTATAATATATTTTTCAAATAAATTTTGCTGATTTTGTTACTACCCTCTTTAAAATGTCGGTCGTAAGATACATTATTTTCCCCAGAAAGCTTTGGCTTCCTGATTTTTTATATTTTAGTAGCAAGCTACTGTCACTAATTTCCAAGTTATCCACTGCTAAATTCACGAAAAACATAATCATTATTAAAATCTCACTTGGAGCAAATGCAAACCACGCAGAATATAAGCAATATTTAGGTTAAGCATCAGTTGAGTATCCGTAGCATAGTTGCAAAAGAGCAGCAGACTCGTAGAATTACAATTATTGAGTAACACGAACAAGCTCTTTGTTAGCGCACACCTGTATGGGGATAAAGGTGGCCTCTTGAAATGAAAGCAGCAAGCGCTTAAACACTATTTATTCTTTGTAGTGATTTAATCAATAAACGATGTCGATCAGCCACAATCCAATAGCGGATGTTTCATTGGGCAGACTGAATTTTCATAGGAAAATTCTAGGCTTTCATGGAAGCAGACCTTGCTCACATCGCCCTTCTCTTTCAACGCGGTATGGTACCAAATGAATGAGAAGTTCAAGAATCTAGCTTTTATGCAGATTATTGGCACACGCTCGTTCACCGGAGGGAACAAAAGTACTTGGAGTCGAAGTCTCTTTCCAACTACAAATTCGAACAACGAACTTGCGCTCCTTTACATGGTAGCTGTAATGGACGTCGCAAGGTCCAAAGGTTTTTTAGGCTTTGTCCCGCTCATTACATATCTTGAATGTTGATCCCCACCTTTGCTCTTACGAGGACAAGAACCGGACTGTCCTATTCGGATTTCGGAGTACGTAGGTTCAAATTTTCGTGAAACAACAAAATGAAAAAACAGTTTTTTTTAAAGCGGTCACCCCCGGCAGGCAATGGCAAACCTCCGTATGTATTTCTGCCAAGAAAAGCTACTCATTTAAAAATCTCTGCCGTTAGGAGTCGGCTTCAAACGGTAGATTCGTCCACAAACAGAAAGAGGAGCTCGGCCAAACATATATTGTAGGTATATATTAATAGCGATAGAGATGCCAGCTTTGAAATTCAACGGAAAATCTCTCTTGCCTTAGGAGCACTTAAAAAATCTCTCATCATGCACATCCAAACGTATGGTGCAAAAGCTTGGACGATGACAATTGCCGACTTTAGACTCGTTTTTCTCAAAACTATATTTTTCGAATTGGCGTACACGATAACTCGAAAAGTTATTGACCGATCTCCCTGAAATTTTGCACACATCTTTTTTATGATATTACTTTCTATGTGAACTTACAATTCGAAAATTTTTCGAAAAAATAATTTTTTCGAAGCAAAAGCATTTTATTTTCCGAATTTTTTTTTCCATTTTTGCTTAATTCATATAGAAAATTTGACATTAATAAGCAACACAATTTTTGGTTTTTTGTACACAGGTCACTGACGCCGATGCTACAATGCTCACTGATTGAGAAGCCCCGCTGCGATCTTCCTGGAAGAATTGAATGTACATCCGCCATTTTAAATGATTAAAATAAAAAAAAAATTGTTACATTACTTTAATGTATAAATAAACTGTATGCCAATTTTGAAAAAATATATTGACTTCTTCATTTTAAATAATTTTAATGCAAATCAGGGAAAATATGGCCGTTTACACGTATCTGTCCCCT
>JAYXIM010052044.1:0-15141 GCA_037575425.1 Anastrepha fraterculus | reverse complement strand
GTGCTACCTTGCAGTTCCTTTCTGGGCTTACCTGCCCTTTGGCACATGTAATTTTTGGACAAGTTAATATCTAGTTTATGTAGAACCCACTTCACTGCAGTCATTCTTTTTTTCGGAATCCAATCAGAGCAAACTTGAGTGACAAGGAAATAATACATACATACATTACATTACTGAAGCCTCCCACTGGTCAAATATTATTATTTCGCAACTAAAAAGTACGATGTCACAAGAGGGATTGAATTGAGCAGCACAGCTTTATCTTTGGAAAATTAAGTGTAAATATTTAAAAAAAAATTGCTTGTATTTATTTGTTTTTTTTTTTATTTTTTTACTTTTTTGCGACCGCATATCTTAATTTGTTCCATTGCGATTTGGCTCAGTTTGTTTGAATTACAGCAAAAGTTTACTATCTGTTTTATTATAATTTTTATCAACATCATTGAAAATTTTTTTCCTTTATGCGCACTTACGTAGTTATGTATCTCAATAAGCATTTCATTTTTAAGTTTTACTCAATTTCCTTAAATAAGATATATCCAGAACCCCTATAAATACTTACTAATTTTATATATTTATATTTATGAGAGGATTTTATGCGAATTCAGTAGCCTTTTTTGCGACAGGACGGCTTTAATAGCCTACTCCACAGAGGAGCTTTCAAAGAGATTCATAGTTGATTTCAAAGCTTAAAGCAAGACTTTTAAAGAAATCCTGATTTTTATAGCTTAAGTGTTTTGCTCGATACTTGAATGTACGCGATAAGATAATACCAGAAACAAGTAAAAGTGTCGATATCAAAGTAGTATCGAATAGTATCGCGACTGTTATAAACGCACAAATCGTCATTGGTTTGTAGTTTTTTACGATATAGCTTAAAGAAATATGTAGGGCCTCTACTTTTCGTTCCATTTATTAATGATATTAGTACGTATGTACCTGTTTTTCGTTGCCAATTTTCTTTTATATGCTGAAGACTTGAAAATATTTTCTGCGATTAGAAAAACTGAGGATGTTGCTATGCTGCAAACGAAAATTAATGCTATCGTTCGCTGGTGCAGTAACTCTGGCATGTCTCTAAATATCAAAAAAATGTGTTCATGTTACTTTCGCCAGAATTCAAAATGGTTTTCAATCGCGTCATAGTATTGCTAAAACTTTGCTTCAATCTGCTTATAAATTTAAAGATCTAGGTGTGGTCTTTGACTAACATTTTTCATTCGTTAGTCACATTGCCTTTGTTGTCTCCACTTCTTACTCAACCCTAGGTTTTATACGGCGTAATAGCTCGATATTCTCGGACCCCTACCCTCACAAATTACTTTTTACTTGCTTTGTTCGCTTTAGATTATAAAGGGGTTTTCAATTGGCGCGGGTCGATTTTGGCGCCATGTGGCAGCTATTTTGTCAAATCTTTTAATTATTATCCAGTTGTTTATGCCAAATCATCATGGCAAGTTACACGATTGAACAGCACATTAAAAAAGACAGAAAACTTTATTATCTAAATGAGTGTTCATTAACGCAAACGTTGCGCGCATTGCGCCCATTTTTCGGTAGACGTGGTGGCCCTTCAAAGTCGACTCTTCAACGTTTGGTGGCCAAATTTGAGACGACCGGGTCAGTAAACAATTAGCCAACACCCGTACGTTCAAGGAACGCAAGATCAGCCGAGAACATTGCCGCGGTCCGTGAAAGTGTACAGCAGAGCCCGAGGCAGTCTATTCCTCGACGTGCACAAGAACTTGGCCTTTCGCAGACTTCAACTTAACTTCAAGACACCCGTACAAGATCCAACTGACTCAGGAGCTCAAAGTTGATGACCATAGACAACGCCGTTTGTTCGCTGACTGGGCTTCGAATCGTTTGGAAGAGAACCCCAGATTTGGGCGAAAAATCATCTTTAGTGACGAGGCGCATTTTTGGATGAATGGCTGTGTTAACTAACAAAATTGCCGTATATGGGACGACACCAATCCACACGAAGTTCACCAGGTGATAATGCATCCTCAAAAGGTACCGTTTGGTGTGGATTTTGGGCCGGCGGCGTCATTGGTCCGTACTTTTTTGAAAACGACGTTGGTGAGGCGGTCACTGTCAACAGCGAGCGCTACACAACGATGATAACCAATTTTTTTATGGCCCATATGGACCTAGACGACATGTGGTTCCAGCAGGACGGCGCTAAGTGCCACACAGCAAACGCCACGATTGACATTCTGAATGATTTGAGGGTAAGGTTATCTCTCGCAGGGGTGATGTGAATTGGCCACCAAGGTCATGCGATTTGACCCCGCTAGACTTTTTCCTGTGGGGTTTCTTGAAGTCTCAGGTCTATGCAAATAAACCACAATCGACCGATGCTTTAAAGGTGAACATAACACAGGCCATCGCTCAAATTCAGCCGAATCTATGCGGAAGAGTCATTGAAAATTGGACCACTCGTCATATTCCACACTTAATGGTATATATGCGCCTTTCAAATAAAAAAATAATTTTGACAATAACTTACATACAGCTTGTTTTATTCCATTTCAACATCTACCCGCCCTTATTGAAAAACCCTTTAGTATTCGATATTTATCTGTAGGTCTTGCCACCAATTCGCAATCGAAAGAATTGAACGTTTACAGAAGGTGTTCCTTAAATATGCTCTCAGTCCGTTAAAATTTTCAAATCCTATGCCTTCCTATGATTCCCTCACTATCGTTGGCTTTTAGTGTAATTAAAGGAGAAATTGATTATCCATCCCTATTACGTAGCATTCACTTTCTTATTCCTACTATATTCCTACACAATACTTACCCATTTCATCTTAAATTTCCTAACACGAATTATGCGTGTAATGCTCCTATTACCTGCGTTCGAAGAGAATTCCATGAGATCTTGAATTCTATTCCGCCTGACTTTTCGGTTTCAAAGAATGAATTTTATAAATTTCTAAACTTTTTATTTATTTATTTAATAATTTTTTGCAGTAATTTTATCTCATATTAAAAAAAAACAGAGGTTGTCTGTAAAGTCGGTTTACTGACGATAGCTTAACGTGATAACGTCATAAGAAAATACTGATTGAATGGTTGCATTTTCAAAAGAAAATTTTAATTTTATTTGTTTGATAGATATTTTGTATGGATATAGAGAATGAGTTAACATTAACATAACATAATATACTTTAACATAACATAACATAACATAACATAACATAACATAACATAACATAACATAACATAACATAACATAACATAACATAACACAACACAACACAACATAACATAACATAACATAACATAACATAACATAACATAACATAACATAACATAACATAACATAACATAACATAATATAACATAATATAACATAACATAACATAACATAACATAATATAACATAACATAACATAACATAACATAACATAACATAACATAGCATAACATAACATAACATAACATAACATAACATAACATAACATAACATAACATAACATAACATAACATAACATAACATAACATAACATAACATAACATAACATAACATAACATAACATAACATAACATAACATAACATAACATAACATAACATAACATAACATAACATAACATAACATAACATAACATAACATAACATAACATAACATAACATAACATAACATAACATAACATAACATAACATAACATAACATAACATAACATAACATAACATAACATAACATAACATAACATAACATAACATAACATAACATAACATAACATAACATAACATTACATTACATTACATTACATTACATTACATAACATAACATAACATAACAAATTACCCCGTATTAAAGCACTTATCAACAGCTTTCATTTGATACCCATATTGTACATACACAACCAAAGGTTACCCGGGTCCACGTTTTGACCTATATCTCGAGACCCCAGTCACGGAGCGGCATGAAAAATACTCTGTACTAAAGCATTCACCAACAGCTTCAATTTGATATCCATATTGTACAAACGCATTCTAGGGTCCACGTTTTGGTCTCTATCTCGAGACCCTAGTCACGGAGCAGCATGAAAAATACTCTGGACTAAAGCATTCACCAACAGCTTCCATTTGATACCCATATTGTACATACACATCCGAAGGTTACCCGGGTCCACGTTTTGACCTATATCTCGAGCCCTATTTCCAAAATAAAATATAATCCATGTTACTCGTGGATGATGTAGCTTTCGAATGGTGAAAGAATTTTTAAAATCGGTCCAGTAGTTTTGAGCCTATTCATTACAAACAAACAAAGTTTTCCTCTTTATAATATTAGTATAGACAACATATCTTATAAGGTATATGGTAAATATTACCATACATTTTTTCCTTCATATATAATAAAAAAATTAATAATTATAACATTAAAACAACAGGTATTATTAACAAACTTGGTTTTATTTTAAATTCTTCAAGTGAATCAAATTAATAATAATCAATAAGAAGGCATATGCAAATACAAATACGTGAATTTATATATGTACATTTGCGCATATACATACATACATATATACGCTCACTTAAGTAGGAGAGAGCAAGATATCGAACGTTGCCGTTCGTTTGCTTTGTTTGCTTTGTCGTTCGTTCCGCCCTTTCGCTTGCAGTTCATTCAATGCAATGAGCAAGGTAACACTAATATGAGCAAGGTAACACTAATATGAGCAAGGTAACGGCAATGAGCAAGGTAACTACATATGAACAGTAATGAGCAAGGTAACTACATATGAACAGTAATGAGCAAGGTAACTACATATGAACAGTAATGAGCAAGGTAACGACACATTTTTTCGTGCGTGCAGCCTGTTAAATCGAATTATAAGACGTTATCACGTCAAAACAGTAATCATGTTTTAGACTTGACGTAAATAACATAAACGCATAGCTTGCGCAATTTCGTTCAGCATCATTGCATTACCTGCTTGTACTTCGCATCCATCAAACCCAATGAAACGTCTCTGTGTGTCTTATATCTGCATTCCTTCTGCTGCTGTCGTTTAGATTAAGGAACATACGTATGCTGCAGGCGTCAATAAAGGCTGCAAACTGCTTGCCATTTACTTCGAACGCCTTTGTAACTGGGCTATCTACTATGCGATCACCATCAAAAGCCATAACTGTCGTTGTCTTTTTGCATTCAGTAGCGTTGTGCTCTATTTTGGAACATGTGGTTTCCGTTGTGGTTGCGCAGACATAATATGTGCTAGTGTTCATTGCAGTTATAGCATTTAATTTGACCAGCAGACTTAGCGTTAAATTTCGGTTCGACTTTCGGAGATTGTTATACATACGTTGTACTCATGCCAATCAATGCAGTATTACTTGCAACCTTCAAGTGATGCAACCTTAATGATGTCAACAAATCACTGCATAACCTAAATTTGAATGCCGCTAACGTCTTTGACAATGTGCTATCAACTAATTCACTAATAATATGCGTAATGATATATTCCTCGTCAACGCCATTTTACCGACCCAATGTCAACATTACGTAATATTACTCAATATAATCCTCGGTGTTTTTATTGGTTCTGGGGGCATCGCAACTGGAGTAGCGCTTTCATAACGACCATCGTTTCTTTCAGCAATTGAGCTTGCAACCCGTTTTCGCTCGCACCGGAATTTTCGTCTAATTCCTCCGGGTTGATTTCATCTGTTCCTAGCACTTCTTGGAGCTTCGGAACTTTGTGAGTTACTTTTAGCGTAGTTAATTTTAACAGATTTAGTTCAAGCAACTTTGTCCCCTTAACTCTTTTATGCCACCGGTCGTTACAAATTCTCGCTGTGCAATACCGTGTATTTCGCGGGTTTCCCCACAAGTAGTGAAGCCTTTGCACTCCCTTTGCTTACATTATCGCCGTCGTCATAAAATTTATGCTGCAAACAGTGACTGACGTATCGTAGTCCCTTACCGCAGCCCCTAGAGAGCACATAATTGAGCAAAACTCATCCCGTAGAGAACAACTGTGTTCTCTTAGTTACATATTTACACAATACATCGGATTGTGTGCGTATGTGTTAGATTGTATCTATATATTTTTGCTTACACACTTTTTCACTTTCGTTATCAGTTACAATTTGTCATTGTTTAATAAACCAAAACCAAAAACCAACAAATGCAAATACTTCATTTATCTATAATTAACATTATTGAACATTGGTTTTAAGTTATTTAACAAAAATTAAAATTTTTCCAAGTCTTTTTTGTAAATGATTTCCAAATGTACTGCTTGGCAACACTGTATAGTGAGAGAACAATCCTGAGAAGAATTTTCAAAAATCCTGCAATAAAATCTACGATACTACGATACGTAAGGGGAGTAATTTTTCATTTACATGAGGCTCTCATTAGTTTGATCGTAATAGGTGACACGATCCTGCGTTTACGTCGGTGAGTGTGCGCAGCATAAAGTGCAAATTATGCAACAAAAATAATTTAAAATATGTTTAAGAAATTGAGTTCCATGCAAAACAGTAGTTTGAAGTTTTTTGAACTCGGAAAGAAATAAATATGAACAAAAAACCATCTTTTAGTGTGTAAACTATAGTTTCGTACTATTGTCAGAAGATAAGGAGGAACTTCTTGTATTTATTTCAGCTTTGTCAATTGAAAGTAAAACGCAGGCATTTGTGGCTAATAATAAACTGGTGAATATTTTCGCTTTGACAGTTAGATTGCTACTGTGTATGCATCTTCTTCTACCCACATACATATGTACATACATATGTATATATAAATATTTGTGTATTTCCTAGTATAATTTTAATTGCACTAAAACCGTTACTCTGCTTTCATAAGGAAGCCACCATAGCAGAGCTGGTGAAATTGCAATAAACAAAATCCGCGCCAATATCTGATTTGGCAATGTGAACTAAAGCGTATAGTTTCTGATTGTTTCAGCGATGGTTCGGTTTACAGAAATCCAATTAAAATCCCAAATTTTGTAAAACACTTCACACACAAATGTACAGTTGCGAACATAAAAAAAGCCGTACCAAAAACAATACAAAAAACTATGATGTCATTAGAAAGTTTTTATTATTATTTGCTAATATTTTTCTATTTTTAACTGAACACATATTTAGTTTAATTTTATAAAGAAAGACAAAAATTTGTGTAACAAAAGATAGAAATTTAGGGTTAACATTGAAATTGCAGTGGCCTCTAAGTAACGCATTCTGACCAAGTGCATAAAAACAGTAAAGAAAAACTGCATTGGCAAAGTTTGCAACTAATATTTAGTTGAGTTTCCAATTTTTTTATTACTGCAGCCCAACGGTGTGGCACTGAGTCCACCAATTACTCGCATAGCGGCTTGAGAACCTTCAGCCATGCATCTCTAACAATTTTCCTAAGTTGTTTATTGTTACTCGGTTTGGCATTGTGTACAGCTATTCTTAAGTCCCCCCACAGATTTTCTATATGAGATATTCTATGTATGATAAAGTTCGTGAGTCTGAGCTGGGCGTTCCCATTTTATTTGCGCGAAACCAATCTTTGGTTTTCCGACCCGTGTGTGATACTTGTAATGATACTAATTTCCTGCTGGTAGATCCATTTTATTGACATTTTCTTTTCGCAATACTGCAACATAACATTCTGCATTATTTCCACATAGATATTAGTGTCCATCAATTTTGAGTATGGGGCCTGCGCCATAATGGGAGAAACATCCCCATACCATTATTTTTGATCCACCACTTTAATGGTTTTTAGTGTGTATTGTCGCTGATTTACGGTGTTAGGTGGATGACTAACTTACAGTCATGAAGCCATTGCCATTGCCATTACAAAACTAATTTAGACTCGGCAGTCCATAATATAATGCAGCACATGTCAGCTGTTCAGCTGGTAAATTTCGTAGCAAATCCCAACCGTTTTGCCTTAGGCTTTGGTGCCAGGATTGGCTTTTTTAGTGGCTGCGAGCTGCTAATTGAGCTTCCCGTAGTCATCTATGTACAGTTATGGCAGAAACATTTAAGCTCACCTCTTTTTTAATTTGTATACATGACTTCATGGGATTCTCATTGGAGCACCTTACAATTCTGCGACCGTCTTGCAGGGAAGTTTTTTGTTTCCCTCCTCTTTTTTCCGACTTTTCCACAACTTTGATTACATTTGTAATCATTTTTGCTGAACATGAAAAAATATTTTGTATTTCTGTGCAAGATATTCTATCTACTCTCAATTTTAGGATCTGCTTTCGTTGTAATAAAAAAATTACTGTCGTCTAAGTCTTTGCAAAATTATTTTAATATTCAAAATATAACCTTAAAAAACTGAAGGCACTGCTCTTTCAATTTTGCACTTAGAAACGTAATGATGTCAATAAAGAACCATTATTTACGTAGTTGCCAAATTTATTCAGATAAACTCTGTACATCTGAAATCCCTTAGCCCTTCGCAAATATCTTATATTGAAATTTTTTTGTTTTTGATTTATAGAAAAAAAATGACTTCAAAATAATCTTTTAAGGGTACTCCTATTTTCATAATCACTGCTGTATACCTTCTGCTCAAATATGAACGAGACGTTATCAATAAAACGGTCCGCGGATGACATATGGCAAAAATAAATTTTTTGTTTTTTGGTAGGACTGTTATAAGCTTACATGCCAAATTTCAGCGCGATATGTCAGATAGCTTGTTTTCTGTGCTACTGTAAACAAGTCAAGCATCGAATTTAACGATGGAAATTCAAGTTGAACAAAGAATTTGTTTGAAATTTTGTTATTCCAACAAAATTTCGGCTTCAGACGCCTTAAAAATGTTGCAGACAACCTATGGGGTTACAGTGGTACAAATCGTTCAAAGAGTGCCGTACATCGGTTGAAAACTTGCCTCATGAACGTCGTCCAGCAACATCAGTAAACGATGAAAACATCGGAAAAGTAAAGGAAATTGTACTTGAAAATCGCACAAATCGCAAAATCGGTTAACGCTGAATATTATTTAGACGTTTTACAGCGTTTGCGCGAGAACATTCGTCTTAAAAGGAAGGAATTGTGGGACAACAAGTCATGGTTCTTGCATCACGATAATGCACCAGCTCACACATCACGTCTTGTTTGCGATTATTTGAACAAAAATAATGTTAATATCGTTCCACAAGCACCGTTTTCGCCTGATATGGCTCCATGTGACTTTTTCCTGTTTCCCAAGCTCAAGTTGCCGCTCCGTGGAAAACATTTTGAGACAATTGAAGTCATAAAAGAGAATTCGAAGAACACACTCGAGCTTGACTTGTTTACAGTAGCACAGAAAACAAACTATCTGACATATCACGCTGAAATTTGCCATGTAAGCTTATAACAGTCCTACCAAAAAACAAAAAATTTATTTTTGCCATATGTCATCCGCGGACCGTTTTATTGATAACGTCTCGTTCATATTTGAGCAGAAGGTATACCGTATATTTCCACTTTTTATTTTCATCTAAACCCGCCGCGTACAGATACTCGTAGTAAATATTTCTCACTTGAACGGTTAGTTATGATTGCGACTAAATATGCAAATATCAGTTTATTGTTTTTGTATGATTACGCCGAAATTTGATATGCGATTATATGAATTTGACAGCTTACAAAGCGCAATAGCAATTAGTTTGCTTAATTAAATTGTGCAATTGTTGTTGTATTTTGAATTTATATTTGGAAATCTATTTCCTTAATAGTTTGCTCATTTATAAATATATTTCGAAGTAACCCTTCATTTGATACAATAACCCTTCATTTAAAAGCAAGTTTCCCACACAATCATATCCACTTAGTTTATAATTGGACAATGCATAGATGTTCACTTCACTGCTATTAATTGATATAAGTACGAGTACAAGTGGTTTGCAAAATTTAGAAGTGCTTGCTTTACTAAGTGAGATGAGTTTTCAAGAAATTGTATCAAATTGTGAGTGCTCATAAGCCAGTAGTGCAATTCGCTAATTTTAAACGATTCGACAATTGTTATTTTTGTTTACAGTATTTGACGTTTGCACAAACGATAATGTTAAACAATACTAAATTAAATATCAAAATTAACGGATTACGTAAAGAAGAATAACAAAGAGACAAACCAGCAAAGTTGTTAAATTCTATTTTGAGTGTTTTTTTTTTTAAATATACTTGTACGAAGTAAGTAAAATAATATAACTGTTTATTTGAAATGTTTACCCAATATTTTTTATACATATATTGCCTAAGATGACATCGATAGCTCCTAAAAAGCCACAGCCGAGCAACTCAATCAAACTCCTCTTGAATCTTAGGAAATCTCACCTTCGCAAAATATGGGCGGTTGATTGCATCCGTTACACGATGTAGACTAGGGCTAATGGACGATTGTGCTAATGGGGAATGCTCACCTACGGGTATTTGATAACATCCAGTTACAGAAAATCGCAATGCAGCTAAAACCTAGTAATATAAAAGCAGAACCCTGTATTGAATAATCTTGAAGATTGAAAGATTTACCTGATTTTCAGTCGAAATGACTGTTAAAGATGACTGTCAGGCTGAGAAATTAGGTCCTTAGCTAAGACTGGAGTTTACCGGAATGGAATTTGAAACTCCTCTGCATCTAAAAAGAAAGGATAATCCACATCTCGGAGCGAGCGAACGTCGTTTCACTGTTTGAGGGCTCACTAACTCCTCCCGACGCGATGAGTAATAAGCCAAGTAATTAAAGCTTTTTGATAATGCAATTTTACCGTTTTAATTAAAAACCCCTAATTATTTATTAAATATTATTTTCTCGTTTGAGTTAACCACGCCGAAGTTGCTGTCATCTAGTTTGCGATAATCGACTTCTTCACCAGCTGTATTGTCTTATCGATTTTTGTTATGCAACGGATTTCTGAACAGCAAAATGTCGTAAACCCTCCGTTGGTCACCTTTTTTAAAACCTTCAATTACTTTTTAAAAAGTTATATCCGTAAATTGATAGAAAATTAAATTTTAGGAAGTCATCTGGAAGCTCAATTCGTTAGCTAAAGGGTGTTTTTTTTAGAAGTTACGTTTTCAAGTTGGCACTACTTTTTTCGTAGATGGTCTTTTTGACAGCTGTCACTTGATTTATGCTCAGTTTGGTTTGCCATTTCATAATGAATAGACTTACACCTGAACAAGCGCGTCGCACGTTCGGTGAATGGGCCCAAAACGAGATGGCCACCGATCCCGATTTTCACAAGAAAATTTTGTTCAGCGATGAAGCTCACTTTTGGTTGAATGGGTATGTCAATAAGCAAAATTGTCGCATTTGGAGTGAACATAATCCACAAGCCATTGCTGAGACGCCGTTACATCCTCAAAAAGTCACTGTTTGGTGTGCTCTATGGGCAGAGGGAATCATTTATCCATATTTCTTTAAAAATGAAGCCGGTCATAATGTTACAGTCAATGGAGAGCGCTGTAGAGCCATGATTAATGACTTTTTCGTGCCTGAATTGGACGATATTGATGTGGACGACCTTTGGTTCCAACAAGACGGCGCTACATGCCATACAGCCAACGCAACAATCGATTTATTGAAGGAAACTTTTGGTGAGCGCATTATCTCGCGCCGTGGACCTGTGGCGTGGCCTCCAAGATCGTGCGATATAACACCGCTATTTCTTGTGGGGCTATGTGAAATCGCTTGTCTACGCAGATAAGCCCGAGACGATTGACGTTTTGGAAGAGAATATTCGGCGCGTTATTGCTGACATACGGCCCCAATTGCTGCAAAAAGTGGTCGAAAATTGAGCCTCTCGGCTGGAATTTATTCGAGCCAGCCGCGGCGGCCACTTGCCCGAAATCATTTTTAAAACATAATGGCAAACCCTTATCTTTATAATAAAGCTAAATTCTTGGCCATAACATTAAATTATATACGTTTTATTTCATCTTGAAAACCTAACCTCTAAAAAAACACCCTTTATAATAAAAATTAGTTAAATTCTCGTCCAAAGTCGAAAAAGTGTGGTCAAACCCGGGTGTCCAACGCCGGGTTGAAATAGGTTAGTGAATTCCGCTACGAGGGGTGCCTTTTATATGTCGGGATTAGAGAACAAAAACAAATTTTAATCATCGAAAATCACTTTATTGTTTTTCAAAATATTCTCCATGAAGATCTATACACTTTTGCATGCGTTTTAACCAATTGTCGAAGCACTTTTGCCAATCTGAATGAGGTACCTCCAAAACATGCATTCTGAATGCCGCAGCCGCTTCTTCAGGTGTCGAAAAACGTTGACCTCACAGTTTGTTTTTTACGTACGGGAATAAAAAGAAGTCATTCGGTGCCAAGTCAGGACTATACGGCGGAGGACCCATTAATTCGATGTTTTGGGTGCTCAAAAATACAGTTGTTTGAGCCGATGTGTGAGAGCTCGCATTGTCCTGGTGAAGAGTGATCCATCTTTGGCGATTGGTTTTCCTAATTTCTTGGAAGACAACTGGCAAACAAATGGTTGTGTACCACTCAGTATTTACTGTTCTGCGTTGTTCTAGTGGTACAGTTGCGACATGTCCAGTTTTTCCGAAAAAACAGGCGACCATTTGCTTGGAAGTGCTTCGTGCGCGAACAACTTTTGTTGGATTTGGCTCATCTTGAAACACCCATACAGTCGACTGCTGTTTACTTCGGGCTCATACGCGTAAATCTATGATTCATCACCTGTCACGATGTCTTAGACGTGTTTCGAAGCCCCGCGATTTTTTGAGCATTTCCTTCGACCAATCGACACGAGCCTTTTTTTGAGCGATTGACAAATTGTGTGGGATCCAACGCGTACAAATTTTTTTGACAGTCAAATGTTTATGCAATATTGAATGTATGCTGGTCCCACTAATGCCTAAGATTGTCTCAATCTCACGATAGGTCACATGACGATCTTGCAATATCAGTTCGCGCACAGCATCAATGGTTTTCGGAACAACAACTGATTTTGGACGACCTTCACGAAATTCGTCTTGGAGTGAGCTACGACCACGATTGAATTCACCATACCATCGATAAACACTGGCCCTTGATGGAGCTTCATCGCCAAAAAATGAATTAAGTTCATCCATGCAATGTTGCTGAGTTAATCCACGTCGAAAGTTGTAAAAAATTATCGCACGAAAATGTTCACGATTTAATTCCATTTTTGGACC
This sequence comes from Anastrepha fraterculus, assembly GCA_037575425.1. Classification (NCBI taxonomy): domain Eukaryota; kingdom Metazoa; phylum Arthropoda; class Insecta; order Diptera; family Tephritidae; genus Anastrepha; species Anastrepha fraterculus. The sequence goes on along the minus strand of JAYXIM010052044.1, from coordinate 1,986 downwards.
GAGATGAATCTTTTAAGTTACTGTAAACGACACAAATAGCGCTGGTATTTCAAAACGTTCTGAGTACGTAAAAGCCAAAAAATGTCAAACTTTGCGATACAGCTGTCAGTTGTCAGATTGCAACACCAGGGTTGCCAAGTCCCGAAATATAAAAGGCACCCCTCGTATTCATCTTATTTTTTCATATGTGGTCATTGCTACTGGTTCTCTACATTTGTGCTATCTTAATTAAGTTACACTGTTGTTGTTTTTTAATAATCTAATACTACTTTAAAATCAATTACTTATTGTTAAATTTAACAGACTGTAATTTAAGAATGGAAGTAAAAAAAATAAAAATATTCGCAATATTTGTTTTTGCTAAATTTTTTTCGTCAATTTTTTATGTAATTATAGCTCATTGTATGGCAAAATTTGCAAATGGCATCGTACATCAATCATATTTGATACTTGTGACTTAGACAGCTGCAGTATGCAAACAGGCAAACAATGGAGCGCGTTAAGTCAAAATGAGGAGTCAAAATAATTTTTTTATTTAGTAAAAAATTGGATCCTTAATTTTGTGCCACCTTGTATAAATAAATCACAAATAAACCAGGGAACCAAGCGGTTATGAATTGAATTTTTAATTTTTGAATATGCGATAACTGTTATTTCGGGTCTCTGAAATTAGTGACTCGATAGGAAATTTCGAATTACATCAACCGGTTATTTTTAGTCATGGATTTGGCCTTACCAATAATATTCAGATTGAAAACAAGAAAACAATTTGAAATTCAATTGAAACTTGGTTTAATTCTTTAAAGTAACTCAGTGAGCGATCCGATTTCCTCTGTCGATAAGGGGTATGATCCATAAGATTGGAAACAGAGTTCCAAATGAGTCAACCAGCCATTTTATACTAATCTTACATGACCAGGTGAAACACACAGGTGAGCTGAATGATAAAAGCAACGAGCTGATCTCTGATATCTCCACGAGATATTATTTGATTATCATGCCAAGATCGGCTAGATGATGCAGGACCCGTTAAATATATTTTTTTTAAATATCGAATGTGATATTCTGCCTTACCTTCAGTATTCACATTAGCCTCATGCCGAGTCCAGCGGATGGCACAAAAATTTGTCGACGAACAAATTAGAACTAAATATCGTGTACCATATTTTCTTATTATTTTAGTGCCAAGAAACTCAAGTCCAATATTTTTAAGTTTTACAATATAAAAAAATAGAAAATGAACTAACAGTTTAAGGGGGTGGTAGGGTTTAGCGCTAAAAAAAAAACACTTTTTTTTTGAATTTTTTACAGAAATATGGCTTAAGATACTTTAATAAAATCAGTTGCATGTTATTGTACATCTTTTCAATAAGTTTTTAAAAAATATTAATAATAAAATATTGACAAATAAGCCCATGACAGAGTTTTTTTGGAGATATGTTTTTCGAGAGGTGCTCTGCGGTGCCAATCGGCATTCGTCGTAGAATCATCTGAAACTAAAAAAGTCGAATTTTTCAGTTAAAGTATGACGTAATGCTCCCCCCTACATTAATAAATTTTTTTTTTTCATTTTTGTAGTTTTGGTGGCAAAAAAACGTAAAACGAGCATTTTTGGCGAAAAATTTCGCCATATTTGTAAGAGAAAAACAACCTTAAAAAAAATAAAAATAAAAAAAAACAGTGTAAGGGAGAGGTATATTTGATTTAGAAAACGTGTGCCAAATTTGAAAAGAATCGGTTGAATAGTTTCGGAGTTGTGATTGGCACCGACTTTTAAGAAGTCGTTTCGGGAAAAACGCGTTTGAAAAAATGACTCTGAGAAATTATCGATGCTCCGCATTCGAGGTAGAGTGCCTACAAAGGCTATAACTTTGAGAGTTCTGCTCCGATCCACTTAAAATTTTGACACAACATTCTTGAAATGATTTACTATTAGATGAGTGAAGAAAAAAAATTCCGATTTTGTGACCCTACCCCCCCCCCCCC
>JAYXIM010052043.1:0-15203 GCA_037575425.1 Anastrepha fraterculus | reverse complement strand
CACTTCCAAGCAAATGGTCGCCTGATTTTCGGAAAAACTGGATATGTCGCAACCATACCACTAGAATAACGCAGAACAGTAAATTCTGAGTGGCACATAACCATTTGTTTGCCAGTTGTCTTCCAGGAAATTAGGAAAACCAATCGCCAAAGACGGATCACTCTTCACCAGGACAATGCGAGCTCTCACACATCGGCTGAAGCAACTGCATTTTTGAGCACCCAAAGCATCGAATTAATGGGTCATCCGCCGTATAGTCCTGACTTGGCACCGAATGACTTCTTTTTATTCCCGTACGTAAAAAAGAAACTGAGAGGTCAACGTTTTTCGACACCTGAAGAAGCGGTTGCGGCATTCAGAATGCATGTTTCGGAGGTACCTCATTCAGAGTGGCAAAAGGGCTTCGACAATTGGTTCAAACGTATGCAAAAGTGTATAGATCTTCATGGATAATATTTTGAAAAACAATAAAGTGATTTTCGATGATTAAAATTTGTTTTTGTTCTCTAATCCCGACATATAAAAGGCACCCCTCGTATCTGTGTAAACAGATTCGTTCTGCATGTTCAACATTCGTATACAAGAACATGCAAGAGAAGTTGTCTTTAACGAGCTGACCATCATTTGAAGCTGAGAAAATGAGGTTTATATGAACGCTTAAGTAAATGTAGTAATGCAGTTGGCTGTAATTGTGGCCCTTTATGTTTATGTGTGTCATGTCAGGCAGTAATCTATTTAAGTATATGTTTAACATGGTTACTTTACGACTACATAATTAGGACAAATCGATTAGTACGAGTAGTAGTCGAATTGACTAACATAGTTCAAATACGAGTTTTATATGTTAGTATAGTTTTTCGCTCACTGCACCAATCGCTTTCAAATTTCGTGAGAGCTCAGTTGCCGATGTTGTCTTACTGCATGTAGTAACATTAATTGGGAAAGTAAGAAATCCATTCACTGCTTCCTTAATTTCGTCTACCTTCGCTTAATTACAGTAAAGAACGTAAATATCTGCCGTAACCAGGTCCTTAGGCTCGTTGTTAGTACCTTCGAGATTAGTCGGGGAATGCCCGACTTTTCCTGCAACTGCATCCGAGTACTTGGTATAAGGCTCATCTGGGTTCTTGGTCATAGCGACATAGAGCGAAGCTGCTGATCTGGTGAGCTGGCTAAATAGAGGAGCCTGGAGATGGTTTCATCGCGAAATGAGAGTTTGGCGTTCCCTTGATAATCTGTTGTCTACTCCTGGAAAACTTTTATTTGTCTCTTTTGAAGGAAATAGTTAAAATACTCATAAGAGAAGGATAGAGAGGGTTAAAATGTACCATACAAATATTTTTCATAAAATTCTACTACAAGTGCCTTAATACCAAAACTCAAAATTCAAATTAAACTTAAAAATAAGTCTAAATACAAAATGTGTAAAACAAATTGTTTTCAATATAGACAGCGTTGAGCACTAAAGCAGTAGAATATATGTATAAGTCTGCACAATTTATTTGTTTCTTGTTTAATTTTAATATTTTTTTATGTAAATATGCTTCATTCACATATAAAGATCCTATAAATCCAATTTCCAAACTTTGTGAAAGTTTAAAATATATACATATATATAATTGGTGCGTACACCCTTTTTGGGTGCTTGGCCGAGCTCCTCCTTCTGTTTGTGGCGCGCGCCTTGATGTTGTTCCACAAATGGAGGGACCTACAGTTTCAAGCCGACTCCGAACGGCAGATATTTTTTTATAAGGAGCTTTTAGAAAAATGGAAAACCAACCGCCTAAGATGAATCATTCTTCCCTCACGTATCGGCTCACCCATGAGAGTTTCTCAGCACTCAAATGATCGGCCATCCGTCTTATAGCCCTGATTTAGCACCTAATGACTTCTTTTTGTTCCCGAACATTAAAAACAAAATGTGAGTTCAACGTTTTTCAATGCCTAAAGAAGCGAATAAGCCTTTAAGCAGCTCGTTTGGGAAGTATCCACTTCTGAGTGGCAAAAATGCTTTGATAATTAATTCAAGGGAATGCAAAAGTATATTGGCTTTCAATGAGAATATTTTGAAAAACAAAAAAGATTGTATTGTTGTACTGTGCTTTCAGTTTTGGGCAAAAAATATTTTGCATTCGTATTAAAATTTAAAAAGCTATAAAATTGTAAGTATATGTACCATTGATCTCCCTGAAATTCGTACAAAAAGTTTATGTAATTTTCCTCATTTTTGTATACAATTTAAGACTTCGATTTATACAGATTTTGTTAAACAATAAGCTACACTTTTATGGAAAAATAAGAACATTGAAAAGAAAAAACGATAAGTAGCTAAAAGTAAGGAAAATGGTGGTTTGCTATTGTTATGTCGCTGGGTATATACGTAAATAGGTATAAGATTTATTTGTTATAACGTGTTACAGATTAGACAGAGGAAGATAACATAATTGCATATTAAAATAAATAAATAGGTATACGATTTATTTGTTATAACGTTGAAAGTGTTGTATTAAGTTTCTTACAGATTAGACGGAGGAAGATAACATAATTGCATATTAAGCTAACATTCCGTTTAACAATTTAAATTTGTCTGCGCCGGTTTATTGCATTTAAGGTAATTTAGTCGACCCACTGCGGAGTGTTAACATGCATGCAAAGATGTCAGTGTATGATTACATGCCCATACAAACACACATACACGCATATATACGCATGCATATGGTTATCTAACGATGCCAAACTTGCGTTTGTAATCGCATTTAAAAAGCACGTAGAATTTTTATTTAATTTTATAGCAAAATACCAAACGTGACTAGAATAAGGGTTGAAAAGCCTTTGACAATTGGCATAGGTGTATCTCGTACATGTACAGGGTCTTTCAAATAGGAGCTTCTTTATTAAGAGTGTTTTAATTTAGCAGCTGGTATAGTTCGACGGTGTCTTGTAAAAAAAAATCTACGAGAGTAGTGTAGAAAAGTATTGAAACGACTCCTATTAGACAATAAAGATCATAAATTTCTTACACTAAAATAGGGTTTTTTGTCCTCAACATAAAGTAAAAATAGCATATGAAAAACAGCTTTCATGTAATTGATAGACAAGGCAAATATCAAAGAACCTAAAATACTATATTGGGGACCTCAGGTGACACAATAAAAGAATGATTGCCAGCTACAACCACGCTCCTGCGGTTCAAAAGATAGGACTCCGATCAATACAGAAATATGGAATGGAAGCCAAGGTATGCTAATTTCTTAGAAAGGGTTGAATGCGAAACTCAATCAAAAGCCTTAGAGAAATCTGTATATACAACATCGACCTAGAAGCCTCTCTGCAAAGCTGATATGCAACCTTCTGCGAAAACAGCCAAATTTAAAACAGTCGATCTATCAGGGACAAAACCATGCTGGTGGGCACAAATTAATATCTTGACTGCAAAAAACATCTTATGTATTATCAAAATGTATTGATACTTGGAAATAGGTCTACAATTGCTCACACCCTTTTGTTTTCGCTTTTAAAAATTGGTGTCATAAAAGCAAATTTCCACTCCTCAATGATATATTATTTATTGAATATCAATTGGAGGGGGTAGGAAAGCGAAAAAAAAATCATAAGTAGAACAGCCGAAAAACCATCAGCACCTATTTGTGAGGAGCTCATTAGTTAACCAATACCTCTGACAATATCATTCGAATACAAAAAGATCGAGCCGAAGTCAACAGACATACTCAAACTCACAATCATTAATACCCTAACTTGATGAAAAAAAAATCGGCGAAGAGATTGACCACTTCATTAGCAAAATTAAGACTTTAATTAAAAAGCCCCATATACATATATACTTTGTCAGATCGCCGATTAGAGATGAATATATGGATCGTTGAATCAGCAGGTTTTTAATCAACATTTTTGTATGTAGGTATATATTAATTTTACTTTCTATCCAGACAATGAGTGTGAGACATAGGCTTGAATGAAGTTTATAAGTAACGGGATACGAACGGTGTGTATTTTTTGCTTGAAATAGGGTTTCATTAAATTCTTCAACAAGTTTTCTAGAGGTCACATGAAGGAGCACTTCTCCCACGCCAGAGTTGCTTGATCACTCAGACTCGACTTTGTTTACTTGTTTACCTGTAGCAAAAAGCCAGGCTGCGCGTTGCCTAACTGCTTTCAATTTGCCATTTTGAGCGAAAATTTTATGGTGCTTGCCACTTCGAAAGTCTTTTATACATATGAAAGAAAATGCTCAACATCAGATGCAAACAAAAAATGGCAAAAATCAATAGGATTTTTTAGCGTCTCAAAAGTTATTACAAGATACTGAAAAAACTGCATACCCGAAAGTTTCCTAAAGATTCTGATTCGAAAGTTGAAAAGTTTAATGGTAATTTTTTGAAATTTGTTTAATTATTTACAAGGACATATAAATTTAATATTTACTCTGATAAATTAGAAAATATTGTTGATGGCAGTGAGAGTAGGAGTGTTCAATACTCTTCACCTCCTTCTTGTTCACGCACCTTTGAAGGAAGTCATTTGAGGAAAACTCCATACGTTTCCATGTGTTTCCATTAGGCAGTGGCCGGTGATGATACAATCCACTGTACTAATAGCAGACGAGTCTAGAATAATGTGCAACCTAGTTCTGTGCTCATCCCTTTCAGACTAGATCGACCTAATCCAGAGCTCGCTAGGTTATAAAGAGATATCCACATATTGAGCAGAATTGGCAGATTTATTATCAGTTCGCCTCTGTCGGTACTATATTTTTCTTGCCCAAATTAAATTTTACTAAAATGTGGTCAGTTATTTTGCTGAATTTCGCAATTCGTTACTTGTTTTCGATTATTTTGTCACAAAAAACCACGAGGAACTTTTGTATAAATTTTAAATTTGTTTCGATTGGTCCGCAGCTATCCTAACTGAACATTCTGTAGTTAGGGCGGACACGTACATAGGCGTAACCATTGAAAAAGCAGCTGAGAGATGTGTTTCTCTTCTAAACTGCATTCCAAAACACATTAGCTCGCGATGGTTCTCTGATTATACAAGTTATATATTTTAAAGTAACGGCTCACCCAAATTAAATGTTATTAAAATCTGGTCAGGGATATCACTGAGTTTCGCAATTCATTTATTGTTTTCGATTACTTCGTCACAAAAAATACGTGCAACTCTTGTATTACTTAGTTTAATGTTTCAAGCACAAAACCAACCCTCAAATTTTCAAGGCAATCGGTTAAATCGGTTAATTTGTTTGCGATATCGCGAGACAAAGCGAAGCACTACAAAAACCTACCCCTTAACTGCAACAATAACAACAATAAAATAACTGTATACTACCTGCAATTGCTGTGTTGGGTTGGGGGCACAAGAAATACGCAGCTACTGTCAGTGAAACTATATAATGCCACACTTTAACCATGCAAGGGTTATTTTCACGCAAACCTTGGAGACACGTAGACGTATCGCTATGGATTATGAAGCATTGCTTAAATAACCCGATCAAATTGAATTGAAGAAAGGAGCGGTCAAAATGGACAACGAGTCTCCCACAAACCATCTCACAACCAAGAAGACGAACGTCAATCACAGAAAGTTAAGCCAAATCTGATGAGTTATGAAGAACTGCTTAAATTAACCGATCAAATAATTGAAGAAAGGAGCGGTCTCAATGGGCAACGAGTCTCATATAAACCACCTCAGACCATGAAGCCGAACGTAAGTCACAGAGACCAGTTTTGAAATTTCAACAAACTCCGATGGATTATGAAGCACTGCTTGATTTAGCTAAAAAAAAAACAAGAACCTATTAAAACATCGACACAAGTAAAAAAACCAAAGCCTCTGTTGGCAATTAAACAATTATAAAGGAAGTATATGAACGCAGGGACCCAGAATGGGTGGGTTAAGGCATCCCAAATAAACGACGAGATATTGCTAACAGTGGCTACGTACCGAACCCAGTAACAACAGGACAAACATTAAGCAGCAAACCTGCTACAGCTTTCAGTAAACCTCCCACAGCCATTACAAAGATAAAGATGCCATTTTGTTCTACTACAGCTTCAAAATTCTTACAAAAAGATTTAGCGAGATCAACTGCCAAACGTTTGCATATCGTGGATGATGATTCTAATATGGACGATGTCCTTAAAGATGAGAAGTGTCGCAAGGCTTTGGCTAAGAAACGAAGACTCTAATTAGATCAATGTGCATATCTTTATGACTTACTTATATGACAATACTGATGGTTATGTGTATGTGAATTTGATTTAAGAAATAACTGAGTGATACTCTTTATTTCATTGTAAAATACTTTAAAATTATTATGAATAATTTAAATAGGTGGATACACAGCAATGCCTTTACTGAATTTTTTTATCATTAAAGAATAACTTCACTCGACGTATTTTTAACTGGACGAAACTGGTTTTTAAACACTTAATGATTTTTATTTTACCCAAAAGCGAAGGCAACTAATTCCAATGTAGATTCGATGACCGACTCCGAAATACTGTTTAATATTTCACTATTGTCTGTGAACCTTTTTGAAGGTTCTACCCTCGCAAACTGAGGATGGTGATAATGATGGAGACAGTAGTGAAGAGAATTAGTTTACATTTACAATTTTAAGACGTTATTGTGAATAATTAAAATTATTCATAAGAACAACAACTAATAATATTAATTGGCACTTATAACCTTCACTGAGTGTTTAACAGACCTCTTCCTCCTATTGGAGATGAGTGCCTTGACATTTTTCTACAAATGGACGGACCTACAATTCTATGCCTCCTTCGAATAGCAGAAGTTATTTTTATGAGGAAGTTTGTGATGGCAGAAATACACGTGGAGGTGTGCCATTTCAGACTACAGTTATCGAATGTTTTTTTTTTTCGATAACAGCAAAGAAAAATGGAATTTATTCAAAATTAAAACATAGATTTTTTATTATGCTAAGCGCGCTAAGCAAACTTTTTGTAAATATATTTCTATCCCAGCTGTCGCAGGAGAAACTTTCGATTACTATTAAAAACTTATAAAATCCCTGTGTTAACTTACTTTATTACTAAAACACAAATACACGCATACATATATATAATACATATATATATACGTGCGTGTTTCGGGTATTCTATATGATAAATGTGTGGAAACGCTAAAAGGGGATGTTAGCGGTCAAGACACACAACTTGAGTGTTAGCTAAACAAATTCAGTGCTGCATTTGATGCGGGCAAATGTTACTGATATTTAGTATATCCTTTTAGCGATTAACCGATGTATCGTAAAGCTTGTCGTCCAATAACGATTACATCGTATATATATTCCGCTATATTAGGGTGCCTCATCTAAAACGGTTGTAATTACAAACAATTTTGTTTTTGAATAACTTTTTACTAAATAAGAAAATAAATGATTTGAGTAATGGAAATCTGTAATTTGACGTTTGCGTGCCATTGATTGCTGCATTACTTTGCAAATGTCAAATATGATTGACGTACGATGCCATTTGCAAAAATTATAAATCTTCCGAAAGGGTGATTAATTTTGCGCCACCCTCAAATAATACGATTTTTTAAACAATTTTTGACTTGCTTAGAAGATATATTTAGGGAAAACCTGAAGAACTCAGTTAAATCTTTGCCGATTTCGACTTCTAAGGCACCATTGCCCAAATATTTATGCTTATGCTCTTCTGTTTTCTAAGGTGATTTAAAAAAAAGAATAATTTTAAGAACTTATTTTATTACACTTTATTATTTTCTGAGGCATTTTTGAATCGGTAAATCTGAATATTTTCGCGGGTTTATTTTTATCAACAAAAAATATTCTCCAATTCTAAACTCCCGCGGACAAGATTTTTTCCCGATATAACAAAAGTGAGAAATTCGAATTTCGAAACAGCTGACCTCTGCTGTGTTCGGCGTGAGAGGTTTTGAAACTAAGTTACTACAAATGAGCCTAAAAAAAAATCGGAAAAGTACATAAAATTATTAAACAATTCATAACAAAGCTCTGTAAATTGTAACAGAGGAAGAAACTGCTGAGTTGGAGCGACACACAGAAGCAGAAAACTTCAAGAAGACATATTCGCGATAAAGCGAGTCCTTCACATTCTTTTATTAAAGTGTCAACTTATTTTTCATCTTAGCGGTTTAAATAGATAAGAAGAATAAATAAAACCGCCCTTTAAAACAAGTAAAAAGCAATTTGGCGTTTCGCAAGTAGTAAAGCTTAGCGCAGCTTTATTATCCGTTGTTATCCTCCGCCTACTTTGTTATCTATCGTAATTTTGAGCCATCTGTATAGGTGGTTATATCATTTTCGTTCCCAATAAGTCCGTTATCCCATTCCTCTTACGAAGGAAACGTCGCGATGAAGGATTTATTTAAGTTATTGTCCTTGTGCATGTATACAATTGGCGCGTGAACCCTTTTGGGCTGTTTGGCCGAGCTCCACCTCCTATTTGCGGTGTGCGTGTTGGTGTTGTTCCATAAATGGAGGGGCCTACAGTTTCAAGCCAACTCCGAACGGCAGATATTTTTATGAGGAGCTTTTTCATGGCAGAAATACATTCGGAGGTTTGCCATTGCTTGCCGAGGGGCGACCGCTATTAGAAAAAGGTTTTTCTTAATTTTGGTGTTTCACCGAGATTCAAACCGACGTTCTCTCTGTGAATTCCGCATGGTAGTCACGCACCAACCCATTCGCCTACGGCGGCCGCCTAGGAATACAGGAGTATTTCTCTAAAATTGGCGAGAGCACCCTTCGCTTCGTTCTGAGTAGATCGATTTCTCTTAATCTGAGAGCTGACTTGGCATCTATTTTTTGTCCAGTTGCCCTGTAAAGCTCTAACTATAAAGATTAGGTGCTTTTTTGCTATTTCAACCCCCTTCTTTCTGCCTTTATAAAACTCTCTTTGATTCCAACGTGTTTACAAAAAAATCTAGTTGACTCTGCCTGGTAGTTTTTACCTAGAAACAAATTTTTAGCATTGATTTTTAATAAAGTGTAAGTTTTTACATTTTTGTGTGATATTCGATTAAACTTTACGGGCGAAAAATTCATTTGGAAATTCTTTACATTCTCCTCTATGAACTTTTGATAACTAATTTTCCCCCGAAACACAATTTCCTTTTTTCAAAGTTCGTTTACGTTTAGGAGCGAAGGAAAAATAAAAAATTTCGATGGGAATTTTTATTCATTATAAGAGCAAAGCGAATAAAAAACACTTTCCTCGTTTCTATTCAGAATGGGGCTGATAATAACTTTTATAATTCCGGTGGAAAAATAGTACTGTGTTTTTGTTTGTTTTTTATACAAAGAGCGATGCACCCTAACACATGTACAAGCTCGTATATGTATGTAGGTATAATATATGTAAAAGAGACATGTAAACTTCAAAGCATTACGCGCTTGTTTAGTTTACCGTTGCAGTTTGTATAAGTTATTACTTGTCCTCAGTTGACAGGACACATTAATAGTTTGTCTCTTATGTACCTAATAGTATGGAAGACAATAATATGTATGTGTACATGTGCTTTTGGATACAAGAAAACTTTCTTTATTACTATAAAAGAGTTCTAGTGCCCAGAATGTTCAACGAGTTCAACCAGCAGCATGATTAATGAGCAAAGGTTCTGCGCAAGTTCATGCTAACAAAATGTCGCCATGAATGAGGAAAAAGTTGAATATATCAATAACAATTCAAAACAAATTTTACTTGCGTCTTCTGAGCAAATAAAAAAAAAAAAAAAATTAGTACGTACGAGGAGCGTCTGATAAATTGCGTATTTATACTTTTTTCAGCATACACTCTCTCGAATAGCATGGTATGGCTAACTAGACTGAATGAATCAACAATGAAAGTAGTCGCTGCGATTCTTTTATATCTACGTTTTGAGTTAAATTCAACTGGGCAATAAATAAAAGAGCGCATATATATTTTTTAATTAATATTTTTTATTGAAAAGGCGAAACCATTAAAACTTCCATGGCTGACTTTACTGTAGCTTATCCTTCTCCAAGCACAAAATACAGAGGCAGGGTTAAAATCAGATCGTTAACCGGCCCTCAGTGAATTTGAAGGAATCAGATGATCTGCCGACGTAGCAAGGGATGTGCCGGCATGATGACAAAACTAAGCATGTGATGATGATACTCACTCATTCATTTCATTGCCGTTGAACAACGACTGCTTAGAAGGGTAAATGTGATATGAGTGGCCAGAACATCGCTGCTAAGTCCCTTATGCTATGGCAGCCGAAGTTACTCTCACAATTTTGCTACGGATGGCTAAACCTTGTGATCATCATCTTCGTATTCTGTCAATTTATTTCTCTGTCCCTTTCCATGAAATTCGGCACCTATCTTCCGAATGACAAATTCATATTTCTAAATCATGTTGCAGCTCCTCCATCGTCTGGTACTGGCCTATTGCAGACTTGCATTGTTTTCTTTGTACTGCTTCGCTTATTTTGAAACCACCTAGGGCGAAATGGTGCCAGAATAAAAAAAAAACAAAGCGTCGCGCGAGGTTGAAAGGTCAAAGGCCGATAATGCGCTTTCAAATAGAACATTGCGCTATTTGAAACCGTAAAGTGCTTCAGGCGCACAAAGCAAGCTGTAATTTGGCCAACTTTCGTACAGTGCAGTAAATTCATATTCTTTATTGATTGTTGTCGAAGCAAGGCAAGCAAAAAAAGCCAACATTAGTTCAGCACTTTAAAAATGGTTGGCGGAAAATGTACCTTTAACGGCACTCCACAAAAAATATTGGAGTTAAATCACCGCTTAGACGGTCAGTTCGAATCGCCGTTTCGCGCTTTGTGGCACGCTACCGAAATTCGCACCAATACCCACATTGACCTCTGTGTGACGTCGTGTAGATTTTTTTCTCTTCAAATGTTACTTCTGTTTGCTATCAACTCTAGTTCAAAGAAAAGTGCCACGTTTGAAAAAAGGGCAACGCTCTCGATGCCCACATCTCAAAAAATTCTTGAACTCCCCTACAAAAAAAGTGAAAGAATTAGTGATCATTAAAACAAACTGATAACTACAAAAGTATTTGGAAAAACTCGATACTACTACAAAAAACATATTATTATCTGTAGAAGACGACCAAACGTCCATTTCAACACAACTTTCCCATTATCAAACCAGATGGGGCATGGATGAAAATGAACGCTTTCGCAAGTTTTTGTTCCCAACCCAAACAAAGCCCCCCAACTACTCCAAATTTCTTCACTTTTAGATGAAATACCTCTAATGGATTTGTCAAAAAGGAAGTGCACAAAAAAAGAAATAAAAATTGCTATATTCCAGTTAAAACCCAAAAAATGACCTCTTAAGATAATTACCAAAACCAGCTATAATATAATATTTGCAATCAAGCTGAAAAAATTTGTTCGACCTCATTGAAAGTTCCTCAAATAATTCCAAATCATACAGTCCGAAAAGTTTGCTACCGATTATCTCCAAACTAATGGAACTCTTATTTCTTAAAAGGTTTTCCCCCGTAGTCAATTGATTCCCAGCATTGCCGATGATACAGCTGCCCTAGCTGTAGATAAAGTCGCGAACAAAGCATTTCTAAAATTTTAAACATATCTCGATGACATTATTTCCCAATGGGTACAAAATTTGCAAATTAATCCAGCTATGGGGTTCTGCAGCCACCTAAAATATCGAAATACTACAGAGTCTAAAATACTCAAGATTATCACGAATTACCCGCGGTAGGTCTTCAATGCCCAAATCCACAGAGATCTCAAAATACGGACGGTTAAAGAGGAAATAAAAACCACAGCAACTATAAAAAGAGATTATCCTTGCACCCAAAATTCTTTTAGCATCATGTCTAATGAAAAAAGCAAGTAATTAATATTTATGTTTACGTTAATTAGTACAAATAATTTTTCAAATATTGCAAATGTTAATTTGACAGGAGCAATAAATCATGGCGAAAAAGTTATATACCGTCACCGTTGCGAACATGAGCTCTATGTGCACAGATAACCTTTTTGTAAAAATACTCATCTTCAACCTGGCTTGGTTCATATCTTTGCTAGATTTTTGAACCAAATTTTTGATACAGTACCGATATTTTAGCTCTCAAATCCAAAAAATGTGCAATACAAATTCGAAGTGCTATGTGGATCCACCTAAATACATTAAAATTTGACTGTAATTTACTTAAAAAGCAAGCAAATGTCCAACTTTATAAATAATCTGTATTTTTACACTACTGCATTTTTCTCTAACTTAAAAAGAAATATATGTATATACTTATGCCAAAAATCTCACAATAAAAATTAAGGTTGTTTAGATTGCAAATGTGTTTTAGAAAATCTCCCCTCGCACATCCATCATTTTGCTGTCATACCAATTCCCTTCTACAGCTACACAAGGCGGTTAGCTACAACAACTACGCATTTAAAATTGAATTGCTTCGATATCTCTTCATAAAGCTGAAATTTGTGCGATAATTCATGAAAACATACGTACATAGTAGATTGAGTTTGTATTCTCTGACATGTTCGCAAGATTTATGAGCACAATTTCACCAACAACAAATCCTTTATACCCTCGATTGGTCAACCAACCACGAACCTTTAACCAATGGTCATGGAAATGGATACAAATGGAAACTCGCTTTTCATTGCTTGGTTATAGGCGAACTGAAGTGCAACTTTTAATTTTTTTTTTTGTTTTAGAAAGTAAAAAGTTTGAAACTTGGATTATAGTAGAATTTTTTATAAAATGATTTATCTATATTTTCACAAAACTATAACTGAAATTAAAACCTAAATAAGTATATAGTCAAAACTTTTCAAGAGCTTGTCTCTATAATACCTTTCTACCTGTATATGTACAGTTGCGAACACGAAAAAAGCAGTACCAAAAAAATATTAGATTTTTCCCGTCTACGATGAGAGTTTTCTATTCTTTAATTGAACAAATATTCTATAATGAAAAACAAAAATTTTTATAACATAAGATAGAAATTCAGAGTAAACATGAAAATAGCAGTGGATATATAAGTAACGCAATCTGACTATATTTATGAAAAAATAAAGAATAAAAAGAAAAACTGCATTGACAATGTTTGAAGATACAAATTTTAATTCAATATATAGTTTAATTTCCTAAATTTGTTATTACGGTAGCACAACGGTGGCGTATTGAGTTCACCAATTGCTCACAGCCCTGCTTTGGAATCTTCAGCCATGCATATTTGACAATTTCCAAAATTGAATGTTTATTGTTACTCGGTTTGACATTGTGTACAGCTCTTTATAAGAGTCCTCACAGATTACTATTGGTTTGGTCATGCCATAACCTCAATTTTATTTGCGCGAAACCAATCCTTGGTCTTCCGACTCGTGTGTTTAGGATCCTGCTGGTAGATCCATTTTATTGGTGTTTCCTAATATATATATGTATAATAAAATATAATATGAGAAATATCTCCATACCATTATTTTTGAGCCCACATTTTTAATGGGTTTTAGAGTGCCCTGTAGTTTATTTTCAGTACCACATTTTCTAGCATATCATCGAGAGCCCGTGCCGCTTGATAAAACCATTTTAGACACGTCAGTTCATAAAATATTTTGCCACATGTCAGTTGTTCAGCTAGCATATTTACTTTCAAATTCCAAACGTTTCGCCTTATGTTTTGGTGTCAGAAGTGGCGTCTTTTGTAGGCTGCGGGCTGGTAATCCCGCTTCCCATAGTCTGCGTACAGTCGTGCCAGAAACATTTAAGAACACTTTTTTTTTAATTTGTATGGCTAACTTTGTGTGGTTCTCTTTGGAGCCCCTTACAATTGTGCCATCTTATTGCAGCGAAGTTTTTCGTTTTCCTCCTCCTTTTTTCTGGCTTTTCCATAAATTGGATTGTATGTGAAACCATTTTTTATGAACTTGAAATAATATAGATATAATATTTCTGTGTAAGATCATCCATCTGTTTTCAATTTCAAAATTTGCTTTCGTTGTTCTGTGGTGCAGTGTTTTTCTCGGCCCACTAAAAGTAAAACAAAAGAAATATATGCATGACACTCGCCAAAATTAAAAAATATATAAATAAATAATATTAAAAAAATGTTATTCATATCTTTTGTATACCCTTAAAAAACTGAAGGCACTGTCAATTAAGATCCGTTATTTACGTTACTGCCAGATTTATTCATGTAAGCTCTACAAATCTGAAATCCATTAAACCTTTGTAGATACATGTTTGCTATTAAAATACTTTTTTAGTATAATTTATAGGAAAAAAATATATGACTTCAAAATATTTTTTTAAGGGTACTGTGCTCTTATTGAGATTTTTCGGGTCACTTGGCTTGTCTTTGATGTAGAGCATATCATTCAGAAAGTATTATTCATATTATCTATATATATGAGTTTATACATACAACGACTGAATATAAACAACGACTTGCATAGTACCAAAGGCTGTGCTGTCGCTGGTAGTTATCAACTGTCCGTAGTAGTTGCAGCTTCGTTTACTTCCGAACCAGCGGCTTTGATATCCAACTGAGAATCTTTTTTTGCCATCAACTACTACTTTGGACAGAGTAGACAATAAAGGAGTAAAGTCCTCTCGACGATGAAAAAAATTACACTTTTATCAAAACTTTCTTAATGTCTGGTCCATTGTGCGACGCAGAGGCCTGAACGACAAAAATATCTGATAAGACATCGTTTGTGGGGAAAATTCTTCAAAAGATTTTTGTCTTTTGTATATTGTTGAGGGATTATCACAGGCGATGGAGCCATAAGTTGTATGAATATTACAATAACTTAGACAGAGTGTAGAGAATAAACATATCGGGTATCCCCGCTGACTGTTGCGTGAAGTGAAGTGGAAAATATAAACGAACATTTAGGCGAGTATAGAAATAGATATTACAACTCGATAAAAAAAAATTACAAAAACCTAGTCGCAATAATAATTTATGTCGTTTTTTTTTCTATGCTTATCATTAATACTCCATTTCCAACGATGGGATCGAAGCTTAGTGACAATATTGTGTATTTCAGATGCTTACAATAGGACCATATTACTCACAAATAGCAAAGTAAATGATCGGTTATTGGCATCAGATAGGGGTAGGTAAAGCCTCCAATAGGGCTTTTGCACCAACACGGTGCCATCATTATCATCATCACCCATCCACTGTTGA
>JAYXIM010052042.1:0-15229 GCA_037575425.1 Anastrepha fraterculus | reverse complement strand
TTACATATTTCGTTTAAAGTAAAATTAGTACACTAGATAAATATTTTATTGAAAACAAATCTGTGCAACATCCGACAACTGAA
The DNA here is from genome assembly GCA_037575425.1 of Anastrepha fraterculus. NCBI lineage: Eukaryota > Metazoa > Arthropoda > Insecta > Diptera > Tephritidae > Anastrepha > Anastrepha fraterculus. The sequence goes on along the minus strand of JAYXIM010052042.1, from coordinate 15,146 downwards.
GTTTAATTACTAAACAAAAAAAGATAAATAAATAATAATAATAATAACTCAGAACCAACGACAGAACGCCTCGAACAAAGAAATTTGTTAAAATGCATGGCTACTATGTAAGCTTTTTAATTGATCAGAAATTTGAATCGATCAGAAAGTTGCTTTTTAAAAATACTGATTTCATTACCTCTACGAAACGGCTGCGTTTATTTGATAGCTCCGTTTTTAGTATGTTCTTATTCAAACCATGGGTAGCATATTTCAAGCTGAGATCTATGCAGTAACCACAGCAGCTGTATAAGCGTTGGAATTTACTCCCCTCGACATTCGCACAAACATTTTCATCGTTAGTCAAGCTGCTATTGAAGCAGTAGTGGCTGTAATGACTAGCTCGGAGTGTGTGCAACACTGTTGACCCAAAATGGACGAGTTCTGCGAGAATAGACAGGTCACAATTTACTAAGTACCAGGACACAAGGGAATAGAGGGGAATTAGAGAGTTGACGATCTTGCTAAGGCAGGCAGCCACTATCCTAGGATGAGTACGTCGAACATATGTATGATATATCCCTCACTCTCAGTTTTGAAGATGGAACTAGACGAGGAACCAACTCTGAAAGCAAAATCTATATGCGAAGCCTCGACCTCCCACAGGATTGCTAAAATAATGCTACGAACTTGCAACATGAAAACAACCAACTTTATTTTATCACTCCCAAAGAAAAAATGTTTGGAATACTAATGGGGCATTGTCTCATTCCATATCACGCAGCTCAAGTGGGATTGGTCAAGAATGATGCGTGTAACTTATGCCAAGAAGAAAGGTGTGCTTTAGAGCACCTCCTTTGCTATTGCCTGACCCTAATCAGAAATCGTTACAACTGCCTGGCGTCGGTATTCTTTTCATCTCTGAAGGCTATTGATGGCAAAAGTTTAAACTGTTCATTAAAAATCGCCAAGATATATATCACGAACTATGTTTAACACGACTCCAGCAACACTGGTAACACTACGGACCCTTGTGGTCTATATGAGATCTATTCAGATCAGCCAACCTATCCGAACCATACAGTTTTCTGTAATTTTCTTAAATTTTTCAACATCACGTGCTTAGGTAGCTGTTTAGCCAACATTCGCTGCAAAGTTTTTGGTTTCACGGTGACAATTATCGTTTGCGTTTGTTCAAAAGTGATTGGCGCCGCTCCCGAATTATCAATAGAAAAAATCCAAATCGTCCGTTAGCAATAAATTTGCGTGTTGCCTAATGCATACTTGTTTATAATTGAACTTTAAGCAGCATTCTCGCCATGGCAAGCCTTTGCCGATTTGTTGAAGAGACAGGCAGCTCAACTTAATGTCAGACGCGCACAAATAGAGTGGCAAGGGTCCCACTGAATGGATTGCAAGACGATGATGGCGTTGGTGAAGGTGATGGCGCAGTGTAAAATGCCAAGCGGATTTTTCACAAAATACCTCAAAAAAAAACAAAAAACGAAGCGCAAAAGCAGTCAAAAACAAAAGAAAAATAGAAAATGCAGCAATAATAAATGCAAAAGTTATACTGAAATAGAAGAAAAAGATGAAGAAAAAACAATATATGTACATTGAGAAGAAAAAAAGAGCAACAATATCAGTAACATAAAAAACAGCATCGTAAGATTGCAACAACAATGCCACAAACGGCAACTATCAACACGAACGAACACAAATCACGTTTCATGGGAATTAGCCGCGTGAGTATTCGCTGCCTTTACCTTGTAGTCTTTTGCTTTGCTGCTCCGTTGCCGGTCTCCCAATCACTCGAAATCGGTATTTACCCGCAGCTCTTGTTGCTGTCGCTAACGCTGTAATGCACTTTTGCTGCTGCTGCTGCTATTGCTGCTGCATCCATTGTCATTGTGGTTGCTTTCGGTTTTGGTTTTGAGTTTGTATCTCGTCCTCTTTACTTGCAACAGAATGCAGCACTTCTACAGCTTCTATTGGTATTGCAATGGTTCAGTGTTGCCAACTGTATTATATTACCATATATCTAAATAAAATTAGAGCAAATCTACAAATGTGTGTATATATGCATACATACGTACGCAAGCTTGTACTTTTAATAGCCAAGTATTATTAACATAAGATTTTTACGCTTTGTATAGGATTTATTTAAAGTAAGTATTTTATGTGAAAATAAGCTAGTCGTGGAACTGAGTAGCTTCTTGTTATAATTTTTATTTCTAGTTAATTTAGAGAAAATCTACATAGGAGAGGCAAGTGACTTTTAATAAAAGCTTTTGTTCGTCCAGTTGTTGATATTCAACCAGTTTCACCTCTATCTTGTACCTTATCTTTATCTCTATTGCTATCTCTTTCCCTCTCTATCTCTTTCCCACTCTCCCAATTTCTTTCCCTCTCTCTCTACATTTCTTTCCCTTCTCTCTCTATCTCTATCTTTGTCAAAAAAAATACCCAAGTATTGTCAACCAAAGAAATCGCCAACAATTAGCGCGATTTTTGAGCGACTTAAAATTTGCATTTTATTACACCTAAATTCACGGGCTATAAGTCTGGACTTCAGAAACTCTTTAAAAAAAATTTATTAAGAAGTGAGAGATTTTGCTGAAAATTTAATGAATTCTTTTTAAACTTCCACACAGTTTGAAATTGGAAGTTATATGGTTTTTGTAGGAGAACGAACTATATTTTCATAAAGAAGCGAATAAAAATTAATAAAAAAGAAACAAATTGTCAAAACTTATCAATAAGTCTCTATGCAAAATGTATTTAGCAAGTGAATGCGGCCGCTGTAACCGAATGGTTTTTGCAAGACTACCATTCAGAAGTGCGGAGCTTAAAATCTCCGTGCATGAAACACCAAAATGGATAAAAAGTTTTTTCTAATAGCGGTCGCTCTTCGGCAGGCAATAGTAAGCCTGTGAGTGTATTTCCGCCATGAAAGAGCTCCTCATAGAAAACATCTGCCGTTCGGAGTCGGCTTAAAAATGTAGGTTCCTCCATTTGTGGAACAAATAGAAGAAGGGAGCTCCGCCAAACGTCCGAAAAGGGTGTAAGCGCCATATATATATATATTTATATAAGATAAGAAAAATTTATTTTCTTTTCATAAAAATTAGTAAGTCGTCTTGGTTTGAAATACTAAAAAATAGGTTTGTTAAAAATCTAAGATTTTTTTGTTAGATTTTGCTTTTGTTTTCGTTTGTTTTTTTACTTTTTATTGCCTCTTTTTTATTACAATTATTTTGAGGCATTACGTTATTATTATTAAGGTATATGGAGGCTCGTTACAAATTAAGGACCCCTGCACTAGAACTTTGTTTTAAGAAATTCGCATTCGAGTAAATGTAAAAATTATTGACAATAAATGTCGCCACAGGTACAATATTTTGCTGAACAAATCAAATAATTGAATTACAAAACATAAATTAGATACATTTTCACCATCAATACGGAAGGAAAAATTTAGCTCACCCATGCGCCTTACAACGGACCCATTTCGCGGTCTAAGTAGCATCGCTGTCTCTACGTGCGATTCGACTGCCAAACGTAACCTAACCTACATTTTCACCACACAGTTTCCTATAAAAACCAATGCAAGGATTGTTTGAAAGGTCGGTGTAAAAATAAAAACTGCTTAATAGTTTGGGGCAAACATTTTTTATTTTTCGACATAGTCTTCTTTTAGGCTTATACACTTCGTTCAACGCTCTTCTAGTTTCTTGATCACTTTTGAATAAAAGGAATTGTAGAAGTCTGAAAAAAAGCCATTCGTTTCTGCAATCATTTCCTTGTTTGCACAAAATCTTTTTCGCGCCAGCCATTTCTTTAAATTGGCGAACAAAAAGTAGTCCGAGGTTACCAAGTCTGGATAATAGGGTGGATGTGAAACGAGTTGAAACCCTATTTCCATTAATTTTGCGATCACATCTGCTGAGGCGAGAGCTGGTGCGTTGCCGTGTTGATAAAGGAGAATCATAGGAATTCTTCGATTCCAACGAACTCCAAACACAATGAAATAGACCGATCTGGCTGAAACTTGGTCTGTGTTCTTCTAAAGATGCTACTAACTAAACATAACCTTGATACGTGCGAGTGCTGCCATCTCTCTGACTTTACACGGAATTCCCTACGTATCTAAATATTTATTAATTGCGATTGAGCCTTGCGAATTAGCCTGCGTTGATGTGTCAGTAGTCGATTGATGAACTTTGGATGCTCAAGCGAACATTGGAATTTGTAAATAAGAACTTCAACTTGTGTTTCTGTATTAAATGGGCATAAAATTGAGTAAAGAAATAAAATAAATATTAATTACTAATCTATACTATAAGGGTGAATGTCTGTACGTTGTCCGCGCATCACTACGAAACGACAACACCAAATGGCGTAAACATTTTTATACATTCATATTCTCACCCAATGAAGGTTATAGGCATGTTTTTATGATGGAACTCCCTTCCCACAGCCCCCAGGCCGCGCCACCACTCTCATTCGTCACTAATAATCGAATATTTGCTTAAATTTAATCTAAAAAATCATAGTTTTTCCTATTCCCCACTATTTATAGCACATTCTAGACTTCATAGTCCGCATAAGCTGTTCAACTATGAACCAAATGCAAAGTTCAAAAACGGTTTGAGATAGAAAATTAATAAAAGTAATTTGGTTGATATTTTTCTGATTGGTTGTTTTAATTTTATTCAACGAGGCATAGCAACAGATGTCGGGTATTGCAATATTATGGTTATTAATAAAAAATTATTTTCTATGAAATTATTGTTTGTAATTCTCTTATATATACATATCCTAAATCCCTCAAAACTACTGGTACGCGAGCGGGACCGCGGGTTAAAGCTATTTGATTATAAGGAAGCTTTGGAGGTACGTAAGTTGCCGCTCAGTGGAAAACATTTTGAGACAATTGAAGTCATAAAAGAGAATTCGAAGAACACACTCGAGCTTGACTTGTTTACAGTAGCACAGAAAACAAACTATGTGACATATCACGCTGAAATTTGCCATGTAAGCTTATAACAGTCCTACCAAAAAACAAAAAATTTATTTTTGCCATATGTCATCCGCGGACCGTTTTATTGATAACGTCTCGTTCATATTTGAGCAGAAGGTAAATGTAATTAAAATATCGATGCATACGAGTACACTTTGTAAGCTAACAATTGGGGCAAAGGTTTTGATAGATAAACGTACTTAATTGGGACTTTTCAAATTCAATGGCATATCTCATTTTATCAGATTGGCTACAATTTTCGAAATAATGGTGTTTGAAAATTTCGGCTAAAATTTTTATAAAAAAAAAAAAATTTTATAACTCAGTTTTGTCTGAAGAAGACATTTTAAAAGGGTTTTTATCAAGTGCTAGTCGTTTCTTTCTCCGCTAACTGGCGTCAGATGGAAACACCAAGTGAAACCACGTTCTTCTCCACCTAATCCTTGCAACATGAGGAGGTATTCTTCTTCCTCTGCACAAACAGTTGGTGGACATCTAAAACTTTCAGAGCGCTTTCAGAGCCTAAGCGTTTACATCCATTCGGACGATATGACCAAGCCAAAAAGGTCGCTGGATCTATAATCTCTTCGCTATGCGTCGTTCACAGTTCACCAATTTATCTTCTTCTTATTGCCTACAATAGTTTTCTTGAAAACTCTCTCATTTTTCCTCGGCATCGTTCGTTCCTTTACGTAATATTTAAGGATGGGCACTTGAAGAAAGATCTTAGATCTTAGATCTAATTTATGTTCATCGAGAGCGAACTCTGTTCTTTCATTGCCTGCCGGCCTCAAAAAAGCACCTGTTGCCTAGAAGAACTCTTCGCTTGATTTCAAAGTCGACCACCGCTGGTATAGAGCTAAAATATTAAGTTTTTTATTAACTGGAATACGTTCCCTTTATGAAAGTCTGCTACTTTCTTTGACACAAGTTTTCCTTGTTATGTGGAGCATCCCACTGACTATGTCTTATTCAAGTATATCAGAAATACATAAAAAAGAAAACGTTGTAATTTAACTATTAAAATATTTCGTGTTAACGTCGAACGAGCTGGTCTGATTATAGTATTTTTCAGTCGCGTCCAAGAATATGCAGATAGGTAAGCCGCAACATTATCAGAAATAAATTGTATTTTAAGTATTTTAATATGCGCGAATCTCTGCATGCTTAATCTTTCGCAGCCACACCCAGATGCAGTGCATTGTGCTATTTACGGACACTGCTGGCCATCTAAAACGCTTCCAACACATTACCGGTTATTATGGCGGTTAGTACTCTCCAAAAGGCATTTGTAACCAAACAAAACCATTCGATTGGCTGATGGATGTCTTTGCTTGGCTAGTTTGGCTCGTTAGATGTGGCAGCATTGCGATAAGAACAGGAATTTCCACTCCTACATTTTATGTATGTCATTATCTGCAAATAATTTTCTATTTACTTTTTGCGACATGTGCATAGTACGTGCGGATTACGAGTATAAATAAGTCTGTTTGTATGTGGCGGCATCTAAGCGATGTTTATTCCGCTGATTGAGGTGGAGTGGAAGTTGTATTAAGCGCAACATTTCGCGATACAGGTGAATGTTGAGATTGCGTGATTTTGTTTTAAAATAGCTGAATTTTGTGGTAATAAAAGTATTTAGATTAAAGTATTGCTAAGTTTTCTTCTTATGATCGGAAATTTTCGATAGAATATTTGTACATACCACCTTGCTCAAAAAGTTCCCGGAATATATACAGAAAATTCAAAATAACTGCAACGCATTTGTGCCAGCGTTTGATTCAGCTTTCGAAACATTTCAGGAACTCTATTTTCGGTGCAGCCATCCTTATTCCATTGCTTTATTTCGGCTGTTAAAACGAATTCCCTGTAGTGGTTTTTGACTCAATCAAACAGGAAAAAATTACAGGGAGCCATATCGATGACTGTTGGATGGCTTTCGTTTCGTTCTTGGTAATCATACATGAGTAGTGATGGCACTGTGCGATGATGCATTCTCATGGTGCAAAATCCACGAGTAGTTTTCCCACAATTCCTTTATTTTTGGCGAATCGCTTCACGTACTCGTCTTCTAACGCTCAAATAATAGTTCTTTTTATCTGGTTGACCTTCTGGAAAAAGTTCGTGGCCTACAATACGGTTGCAATCCATAAAAACCTTGAGCAACGTTTTCTTTTTTAACTGAAAACCACGTGGCTTTTTGGTCTCGGTTCATTCAGAGCTCTCCACTCGCCTCATAAATCCACGACTCGTCTCCAGTAACGATGGGTTTGTTGAATGTTGGCTCGGATGCAACCTTGAAAACCATGTCTTTGGCAATATCAAACTCGGCCCCTGTTTCGCATGGTGTTTTGAGATCAACTTTGCAGCAACTTGGCGCAAGCCCAAATCATTAACTGCATTGTCCTGAGCGGATCCATAAACGATTTTCAATTCCTTTGCCCAGCTCTCTGCTGGTTACTTTGCGGTTATTGATCGAATTTCTTTCTTTTACTTTCTTGATGTTTTCGATGTCGACAGTCTGGCATCCTCGTTGGACAAACGATCTTTTCTCAAGCGTTCATGACACTTCTAAACGACTGTTTTCTTTAGAGTATCATTACCGAAACAGTTTCTCAACATTTCTAAAGTTTTCGCACCATTGTCATATGGCTCAAAAAAAAAAAAAATGTTATATTTTAACAAAAGATCAGAAAATCAAATACTTAAGACAAAGGTAAAGAATCTTTTTTCCTTTCCGTGTTACGCGCTTTTAAAGAAACACCCAAATGAGGCGAGGTCCTTAAGGGAGCCGTCTGGTGTGAAATATGCCGAGGAATAGGTGAAAAATCAAACACAAAATTTGTACTTGCCGCAGATATATTTATTTATGTATGTATAGTATATACTCGTATTACTTAGTCTTCAAATTTCATCAATTACAATATTAGCCTAAGGCATATTTCGACCAATTCAAATGCAGTTTATAATAAATATTTTCAAATAACTAATCTTAAACGCTATTCATCGATATTCATCAACTTCGAAATTATTAGCTGACCAATTCCCAATCAAACTCAAAACACTTATAATCGGTAATTGCAAATATTTGTGCTTAAGAATTGTGCGAAATGCCACTGCTGGAATGATGTGATCCCGTTAAAAAGCCTTTGTGTACTGCGGTTTACCGCTCATGGAGTCGCCCTTTTTCTACTTTCTCAGCACACACCTTCTCTCCTGTTTTCCCATTGTGAACTTTTACCTGTCTTTTGACATTTTTACGCACCTCCGGGTTTTTCCACGCTGTTTGCGCCACTCGCTCAATTCGCGAATGTGCGCATCCTCGCTTAAATGCATTTTGAGTATTTTACGCTGTAATCGTTTCTGGAGCGTAGTGATAAATAGGAGCAGAAAATCCTGTTACTAAACAAAAGTTGACGATTAGTCGACGAATGCATTTTTTGTTTTGAATTTTGTGTCCCCACGCAAACAATGGACAGGTGCAAACCTTGAATTTTTTGTGGCCTTGATAATTCAAAGAGTTATTGTGGAATATTTTGGTGCTGCTTAACAAGTGCATACATACATGTACAAGCGCGTACATACATGTGTATGTGTGCTTGTGTGAGTTGGTATGTTATTTCCATTTATACCACTGCAGACCTGTTGGCTATTATGTCACTGCTATGAGGTACCTGTATTCAGCAGTTGAAATAAATAACGAAACAACACAATTATGACTCAAGGCTCGTAAAGTATTTTGCATGAAATGCGAATGGCCAGCGAGAATGGAAAACTATTTTGAGATTTACGCCAGATGTACGACAGAACTGTACCAAACTATGCAACTAAATTAATGAATGGACAGTAGCTGAACTCTATTGACACGGCTTTAACAACCGCGCTGTTATTGTAGTTCTGCCCTTTCTAAGCTGATAAAGAAGCGAAGCGAATTGGTCTGATTCTGTACGAGGACAAGACAAAGTACCACCTGTCATCAAACGAGCAGTCGGCGCACCCGCGTATCGGCAAGCACGTCACAGTTGACAGTTATAATTTTGAAGTGGGATAATACTTCGGTCATTAGGAACCCTCATTAACACCGATAATAATGAAATGCAGCAGAGAATATCTCTTGCCGGCAAGTGCTACTCTGTACTAAGTAGACAATTGAGTAGCAAAATCTGCTGGCGACGAACAAATCAACACTCTATAAGTCCCTTGCCATGCTCATCCTATTGTAACGCGCAGAAGATTGGACGATGACAGCATTCGGTGAGGCGAAATTGGGTTTATTGTTTTTAGTTTTATATATATATTTATATTTAAAATATAATCTAGGAGTTTACTTAAATATCATGAATACTGTAAAGTAAGTGAATTCAGGTATAAAATCTACTGCTTTTAATTGTCCACAAACGCACCTCAAACGCAGAAATTGTATCAACTCAAAGGTTTAATTAGCTTTCACTCTCTTTAAAATGCTATAAAATTCGTCCCCTGCATTTAACACCATACATAAAAGCAACAGAAACAAGGGGTAACTTCTACTTACCAATAACGTATGTACATATGTAGACAATGTATTCCAGGAGCCCTGAAGGCGATCAATCGAGAAATTCTCTTTAAAAATAATTTACGCCAAGGAATCCCCAGTATGAAGGCAACAACAAATCAGTAACGTCAATAGTCTGCCCATAGTTGAAAGACCATCATTTAAAGAAAGAAAGAAAAAAAAACAATGGTAATGTCCAACCATCCAAACAACATCGAGGCAACAAAAAGAGCTTGCAAATATACTTAATATATGGCCTTGTACTAAGATTGTGAAAAAGAGGGACAAAATAAATGACTTAATGTAAAGAGAGAGGTAATTTGTTTTTTTTTTTGCCTTAATGTCCTATGGGGGTTTTCCCGCTAAGGTATAATTTTTCATTGTTTAACAATTTTCGTTGTGATATGGGAATAAGAAATCCACTATTTTCGGGGTAAATGACTGTAATGAACGACATCTCGTAGAGTATCGTCTTAACATTTTAAAGTTTATGCTCGTTGTAAAAGTGACAATTCACACTCAAAAAATGTTTGCTGTTTTTTGTTTGCTCCTTTCAGTTGAGAGTTACAGGGTGTTAACAATGGAAGTAAACAAAGAGAATTCGTTACATTTTACAGGTGCTCTTTCAGATAAAGGCGAAAGTGCAAGCCAGGCCACAGAAATTATTGATGGTGTTTATGGTGGCGATAAAAATAAAAATAAATAGTTGGCGCTTACACTTCTGTTAGGTGCTTGGCCGAGCTCCTCCTCCTATTTGTGGTGTGCGTGTTGAGGTTGTTCCACAAATGGAGGGACCTACAGTTTCAAGCCGACTCCGAACGGCAGATATTTTTATGAGGAGCTTTTTCATGGCAGAAATACACTCGGAGGTTTGCCATTGCCTGCCGAGGGGCGACCGCTATTAGAAACATGTTTTTTATTAATTTTGCTTTTACCGAGATTCGAACCAACGATCTTATGGTGGCGATACTGTACGATAAAATCACAGAAATAATCGAAGTTGAATGGCATGTTAGTAGTCGTAGCATTGCCCAGGAGCTAAAGATCGAGCATAAAAAAATGTTTAACCTTTATCGTAAAAGTCATGGATTTCTATTTCGCAAAAATAATACGAGTATTTGTTTTCGAAAGTACTTTCTTTTTTCTCCATAAAAGAATGTTTACAGAACAGCATCAAATATTCCCGGCAGTTTCGTTTGCAATCAATTGGCAGTGGGCTGTGTAGCATGCCAAAGTTTATATCATTAAGAACAGTCAAAAGTAAACAAAAACGCTGTTATCACCACGCCTTTCCATATTTGCGACCTTCAATTATTCTGCGAATCTCAATATACAATCTCCAGTCTGGTTTGATTTCTTGTTTGGTCGTTTGGTCACATGAGCAACGCCCTCGGTGGCAAACAGAACCTGTGCCTAAAGACGACAGTGTTTCGCACACGTATAACAGAAAACACATTAGAATATAAATAATAAAAATAAAACCCAAAAATTTCCTTTATTCCTTTAGTTTAGTTAACGCCCACCCACAGTAAATAATTAAACCAAACTAAATTCTAACGGAATTGTTGCAATTATGTAACAATTCATATTCTGCGTGTCCACAATCGATAAGAAGTTTTGAAAACATGTGCATAATACGAGTAAATTTTCCATACAAGTCTATACTAAACTGGGACCAGTGAAATGGATTGTGAATACCAATGTGACGTTTTTGTGTAAATCGGGTTTTTCCTTTGTTCATAATGACTCAAGGTAATGTAACAAAACATTAAAATGGACCAAAACTTTTGTGATTTTATTTGTAAATAATTGTTCTCTGTTACGCCCATTATTTACTCGCATTAGGCTTTCATTTAAAAACTTGCCTGAGTAGTCATTACTTAATTGAGGCTTACTTCAGTCCCAGGTACGTTGTTCATCACATTCACTCACCCATCCCTTGCTTACTTCAGCCTGTACCTGATCATTTACTATTGATTGCATCCTTTAACCTGACCTAAAGTACTATAAAAACCCTGTGCGCTCACTTCATCAGGACATTCTGAAATAGAACTTCAAGTGAACCGAAAGGCAATTTGAATATTATTTATCGAAAAGAAAAAAAAAGTCATAGCTAAAGGCAGAGATGGGTAATAAACAACGGAACACCGCTAAAGGCTCAGTCGCTTACAATCACTTTATGTATCTGGAGGAATTGCGACGCCCAGCGAAACAGCCATTGCGTCGGAGTCAGTCGAAAATGGAGTTGACGTTGTGTCTTCTTAGAACAAATTTGAGGAACCTATCCAACTTTAAGACGACAGAACTGACCGAGCTCAATCAGTTGTTGGTCCTTAAAGAAGATTTGCGCAAAGATATCCAGAATAAGACGGTTGTCAAGAAACAGAAGAAATCGAAAGATCGCTGGTATTTAGGTATGCTGATTTTAAGTATTAAAAACAAGAAAAAAACATAATTATGCCCAAGTTATTTTGTATTAATAGGAGTTTTATAAATTTACATATCATATTTACTTTACTCGCATTTTAAGATTGATTGTAAAAATTATTATTACAATAGCAACAAAAATAAACTGTTAAGGTACATTTATATTTATTTTATTATTGAATAGTAAAATTTTGTAAAGTCACAAATCGCTGCTAGACAATAATACGCATCAGACAGTAACACAAGTGGAATCCGAAAAGATCTTAACTTATGTATTGCGGGTCACAAGCAGATAGCAAATTATAAAATTCGTTTCGTAGAGTCATATCAAATTGTTGCACAACGCGTTGCCCAACTTTATTATTCTCATATTCTTGGTATTGAACATTTCGCAAAAAAGGGAATTTTGTTGAATAATAATAATTGACGAACATTTTTTACTTCTTATTTATTGTTTGCTATTTTATTCATTTTAAATTTTTTTTTTCAAATTAAAGCATTTTTTTGTTTAATTTTTTTTTTCTTACATTTTTCAAATTAAAGCATTTTTTTGTTTAATTTCTTATTTCTTACATTTTAATGTTTTTTATAATATTAAAATTTCCTGCTATTTTTTTTTTAATATTGTAAAATACTAAAAAATAACTAAATAGAAAAAGAAAGAAATCAAGTGAAATTTGTTCAATTATAATAATTGATAAAATTTTCTTTTCTTTATTATTGACTATAATTATTATTTTTTTATTGTATTTTTTCAATAATAATAATGATGAAATTTTTTGAAATTTATTTGTTATAATTTTTGTATAGTTTTTAAATGTTTTTTGTTTGTTTTTTTTTCAATTCAAATTTCAATTTTAATTTAAAAATTTTTTTGTTTTCAATAACAATAATGATGGAATTTTTTTTTATCTTATTTGTTGTAATATTTTTATAGTCATAAATGTTTTTTTAAGTTTTTGGTCTTTTTTTCAATTTCAAACATTTTGTTTTTGTACCAATAATGATGCAATTTTGTTTTATATGTTGTAATTTTCTTTATGAAGATTTTTCAATTCAATTTCAATTTAAGAATTTTGTTTTCAATAATAATAATGATGCAATTTTATTTTATATCCTGTAATTTTTTTATAGTTTTTAAACGTTTGTTTTTTTTTTCAATTTACAAAAGTTTTTGAACTCAATAACAATAACGATGCAATTTTATTTTATTTGCTGTAATTTTTTATAGTTTAAAATTTTTTTTTTATTAAAAAAGTTTTTGTTTTCAATAATAATGTTGATGCAATTTTATTTTATTTGTTGTAATTTTTTTTATAGTTTTCAATTTTTTTTTTAAGTTATATTAAAAATATTATATTAGAGTTATATTTTTTTGTTTTCAATTTAAAAAAGTTTTTGTTTTCAATAACAATAATGATGCAATTTTATTTTATATGTTGCAATGGTTTTATTAAAATTTTTTTATAACATTTTTTTTATATATTTTTTTTTTCAATTTAAAAAAAGGAGTTTGTTTTCAATAATAATAGTGATGAATTTTTATTTTATTTTATTTGTTGTAATTTTTTTGATAGGTTTTTAAGTTTTTTGTTTTTTAAATTGAAAATAGTTTTTGTTTTCAATAACAATAATGATGCAATATTATTTTATATGTTGTAATTTTTTTTATAATAATTTTTTTTGATTTTTTTTTTTCAATTTAAAAAAAAAGTTTTTGTTTTCAATAATAATAATGATGAAATTTTATTTTATTTGCTGTAATTTTTTATATCTTTTAAAGTTTTTTTTTTGTTTTTTTTTTGTTTTTGTTTTCAATTTAAAAAAGATTTTGTTTTCAGTAACAATAATGATGCAATTTTATTTTAAATGTTGTAATTTTTTTTATAAAACTTTTTTTTTGATTTATGTTTTCAATTTTAAATAAGTTTTTGTTTTCAATAATAATAATGATGAAATTTTATTTTATTTGCTGAAATGTTTTTATAGCTTTTAAATTTTTTTAATTTTTTTTGTTTGTTTGTTTCAATTTAAAAAAGATTTTGTTTTTAATAACAATATTGATGCAATTTTATTTTATGTGTTGCAATTTTCTTATAAAAAATTTTTTTATTGTATAATTTTTTTTTTTCAATTTAAAAGAGGTTTTGTTTTCAATAATAATAATGACGGAACTTTATTTTATTTGTTGTTTGATACTTTATTTGTTTTAATTTGAATTATTTTTAAGTTTTTTTTTATTTTTATTTAATTTTAAAATTTTTTTAATGAAAGTTTTTTTATTGTTTTATTTTTATAATTTCTTATTTTTTGATATTTTTTTCTGTGCAAATAACTAAAAATATACTCGTTCCAACTTCTTTCTTAACCGCTAACTCCGCCCACCAAAAATTAAAACATTTTCATGCATCCGTTGAACTAACATGTAAATCGGTAATGAAAATGAAATGGAAAATATATAAAACTGTTTAACCAACACGCCCATGTGGATACAACGGTTGGAGCCTGTATACTTTGCAGAGGAAAGCGAAAAAAGCTCAACTCTTTACCACGGATTTTGAATACCTGTGCAGGTAGCAAATCATAAAAATCGTTCGAAATTCGCCTCGCCACCCACTGTGGATCGGTTGAAGATTTTCATTTCACGTGAAAAACAATATTTTTCGCAACCTGTTGGAAACCGCGCCACACACACGCCGATCTGTTTCAACCTATTATGATTTGTTGCCTATTTGTGGCACGCATTAAATACGCGAATTATGTTTGTTTACGTAGTCGTTCAAATGGAAATAAGCTTCGTTTAAGAAGATAATTTTTACATAAAAACCTTCCAGTTTTTCTCAGAGGAAATAAACGCATTTGCAACTTCCGATTTCTTCTATTCCTAAAATAATAAATGTTGTAAGGCTTAAGTGCCAAATATTTTCGCTACATTCAAAAATTATTCATGCGCACTTGCCATACGCTCTAATTTATTTAAAAAACTTAGATCTTCATTAATCGTTTGTTTTTTGGGCAGTGATATTTTCAATTTAATCACCGGGACGAAAGTTCACTGAGATTTTTTATTGTGGTGCCGGTTCTATCAACTAAAATTTCGAAATAAGTTCTTATATTAAGGACTCAGTGCGAAGTTCATTTTGATCTCATAGAAACGCAATTTTGTGAAATTACAAACTTTCG
>JAYXIM010052041.1:0-15270 GCA_037575425.1 Anastrepha fraterculus | reverse complement strand
CTTCTACAACCGCGCGCACTTGTGAACAAGGGTAGCATAATGTTGCTCACATAACAGCTGAATGCAACAAAAGAAAGAAGTCGAGGTAGATATAGATACTTGTATTCGAAAATGTTCAGAATGATGAGAGAAGTCGATTTAGCAACATCTTTCCGCCCGATTGACACTTACACCACGACTTTTTATATGGAACGACAAAATTAGTGTCCGTCCGCCGGATCTTTCACGCTATAACTTTCATTGTCGTTGAGTTAGATTCTAAATCTAATATTCAGATTTTACTAGAATGTGCGCGGGTATATAAAGTTTGGTCCGAACGGAATTTAACTTCTTGTTTTTATTATATATTATTATAGAAACCATAGTAGGGAATCCGTGGTTTTAGTAACAAAGGCTCCTAAGTTTTGCACAATACTGCACACATATACAACGCTTACATATTTACAACGAGCGATGAAATTTTAGAAATTTCAAACAAAAGAGGCTGAAGCGATGTCATAAATAATTCGAGAAAATAGAAGAGTTGAAACAACGGGCGAATGTAATAAAATATAATCACAAACAACCGAGAAGCTGAACATACATACACATGTATGTCCATATGTATGAAGAATTATCTAAATGTAAATGTTTGACTGCAGACATGTATTGAACTGTACTTGTGTACTGGTGTATGTGTACACAGAGCGAAAAGATCGCCTAAAATGATCTGTAAATCTGAACAAAACTTAGCGCATTTCTTTTTGATTTTTTTATTATGAATGAATTTGTATTTTCAATAAAATCTAGTAAAAAAACCTGTAAAACAAAGATAAGGACCTTTCTAATAAAATTAAGATGGTGAACCGTTGAAATGAGATAAACATCTTTCAATAAAAGCTAACTTAATTAAGAAAGGAATCTTTGTTTTCTTTAGAATCTCCTCTCAATTTTAATTACCCGACGAATCTTTCCAATGTCAAATTATTCCTACCTAAATATATTCAAGTGGATTATTTTCTGAAAATAAATATCACACTGTTTTTTTAATTATGTTTCATTTAATTATACACCATTTACTTGTAATTATAACAAGCTCAGTTAATTATGTAATAATATAACTTCTTTCACTAATTTTCTTATAATTTTTATACTTCATATTCTGATAAATCTTATAGGTAAATAATTAAGCGTCGGTTTTGCAATATTGCTTGGGCCTTATAACTAAGACAAAACGGGTGATTTTTTAGCTATTATCTTTTTAACCAGTTGGTTTAAACAGCTGACGCACGTTTCGTGTTTTGTTTCACTGTCAAACATTTTCAGTTTGGTCTATAATTTAACCATGAATCGTCTTACAAACGAACAACGCTGGCAAATCATTGAATTTCATTATAAAAATGAGTATACTGTTAAGAAAGTTTATCGCGCGCTTCTTCCATCTTATGGTCAGTTTAATCGACCCATTGAAGCGGCTATTCGAGCTATTGTGACTAAATTTAGAACCAAATTTACATTACGAGTATTGGACATCAAACCACCCACACGCTTACGTAGAGTGCGAACTGAAGAAAATATCGCAGCTGTATCGGCCAGTGTTAATGATGTCCATCAATTATCGATTCGTTGCCGTTCGCAGCAATTGGGCCTCTGTTACTCAACAACGTGGAAAATTTTGTGAAAGGATTTAGGTTTGAAGCCTTTCAAAATACAGCTGGTGCAAGAATTGAAGCCGAACGACCTACCGCAACGCAGCATTTTTGGTGAATGGGCTCTTGGAAAGTTGGACGAAGATCCACTTTTTTATCGAAAAATTGTGTTCAGCGACGAAGCTCATTTTTGGATCAATGGGTACGTAAATAAGCAGAATTGTCGATTTTGGAGTGAAGATCAGACAGAAGAATTGCAAGAGCTACCAATGTATCCATAAAAGGTCACAGTTTGGTGCGGTTTATGGGCTGGAGGTATCATTGGACCGTACTTCCTCAAAGATGCTGCGAATCGTAACGTAACTGTGGATGGTGAGCCCTACCGTGAAATGGTATCCAAATTTTTTTTTGCCCAAAATGCAAGAGCTTGACTTGCATGACATGTGGTTTCAGCTATGTTAAAGCTCATGTCTATTCGGAGAAGTCTGCTTCAATTAACGCATTGGAAGACAACATGTAAGCATTTATATGTGAGATACCGGCCGAAATATTTGAAAGAGTATGCCAAAATTGGTCTAAGCGGATGGACCATTTGAAGCGCAGTCGCGGTCAACATTTGCATAACATAATCTTCAAACATTAAATTATATGGACTGTAATATCGATTTAAATAAAAATTTCATGCGTTTTTCTGAACTTTACGTGTGTTTTTTCCTATAGCTCTTAAAAAATCCCCCTTTACATAAGAATAAGGGTTTAGTTGTAATTTTTTGATAATTATCATCAAATTCGTGCAATTACCTTGTCTTCTATGAAATATAACTACAATTTCATTCGCGTACTGTTTCATATCAAATATTGCATTTTACGACCCAAGGCAATAGAGTTGTCCACAACGTAATGGTAAAGTAAAACAATTTGAAAAGTAAAAACAATTTGATCTTTAACTGTTTTTGTTTTTTTAACGCACTTATATGGAAAAGCCTTAAAAGAGGAAAGGAATCGATTATTCAGAATTAAAATAAATAAATTACCTTTTGTTTCCGCCACTCCAAATCCGACTTAAATTTTATAAACTGTCCGAAGTATTTTGCATCCAATCTATTAAACAATCTTTCAACATCGTCCACTTTAGTTTTCTCGAGAACGAAAAAGGAATTAATTCCGCACTCCGTTTCTACAAAAGTTATATCACCCATTTTTTAAAGAAAATAAGCTCATCAAAAGGTTCGGAAAAGAAACAAAACACGGGCGTTACACCACCAAAATTCCAAAAAAAAAAATATATTTAATGCAATATACATATACTTATACATATATGCATATGTATGTATGTATATAAATTATGAACAAAAAACTGTACCTGGGCAGTTGTAATTACTTAAATTTGCATAAAATTTTTACAAAATCTAAAAATTTAGACTATTTTTACCAATGTGTCACAATCACACAATTCGCCGCACAATGTTTCAATATTAGTTAAGTCCTTTTAGAACATCGACCAGCATGCACTTGTAACATCCAAAATACATACCTATATACATATATGCGAATATTTCACATCCACATCATAAACTCAACTGGCAGCTATTAATATGAGAACAATTAAAATGATAATAACAAGTAGTGTTGCCAAATTACGAGTAATTGGCGCGTGCCATTTCTTGAACTTTAGCACTTGTTAAAATATGGCCTTTATTGCACAACCTACGCACTTTATATGCATGTAGTATATAAGAAAAAGAGTCCTACTAACGTTAATGGCGAAATTTCAATGAAATGGGCTCTTTTAAAAATAAAAATGTTCCTTATTGATAAATTGAATAAGATTCTAGCAAAAATAAGGGGATATCCTCATTAATTTATCTTATAAGATTTTTAACAAAAAAACAAGGAGATCCCTTTCACAATTGCATCTTTTGGACGAAATCCTATCAAACTTAATAAACCAAAACTTATCATCTCATTTTTAGGCGATTTCCCTTTCAATAAATTTAGATAAAAATAGATCAAAATAAAATCAATAAGATTTTCCAAGAAAAATGTATCTCTAATTTGGGTGAACTTTTTTCGCTCTATTTATTTCGCTATATTTATATATATATACGTATTTATGTATATATGTATAAAATGGCTTTTTCACCTTTTTTCACACATTTGCCTTTGGTTACTTACTTTTTGGTGTTACGACGGACTATGTTTAGTTAAAATATCTAAATATTTAAAATATTTATCTAATATAAAGGCCGGGCTTTTATTATATTATATAATATAATATAAATAAATTACTCCGATCGGTCGGAATTTTTAAACCATTTAAGTTTGCATACATACATACATACATACACGTATTGATTAAGAGTAAATGAAGCAGTACATGGAGTACATAAATCACATTTTATTTCAATTAGTATCAAGGAGTTCTTGCCAACGGACCAATGCAATTTTCTATCTTGGCGTTTTGAAGCGTTTGTTGCATCGTATTCGTCGAATTCGCCCTGAATACCCCGAAGGAGGAAGCTGGAGCTTATTGCATGATAATGTACCATCTCATCGGTCCGCTCTTGTGACTGATTTTTTGACTAGAAATCGCATTTTAACCATCAATCACTCACCGTATTCGCCTGATATGAGTCCCTGTGACTTCTTCCTATTCGGAAAATTGCATTTGGCCATAAAAGAAAAACGTGTTGCGTCCGTAGAGGCCATCCAAAAGGATTGTACCAACATCCTGAAGGGCATTCCGGTCAATGACTTAAAACACTCTTTCGAAAAGCTTTTTCATCGCGCAAAACAGTGTATCGAGGCTTGAGCGGACTATTTTGATTAAATAAACTCGAAGTTATCAGAAGAAAGCTCAGTCTTGTTTATTTTGGACTTCCCTTGTACATGTTAATACAATGTAGGTTGTAATCCGGACCAGTAATATATTCTTTTTCTGATTTTTTCGTTATTTGGTATGCGAGAGCATCGTGGTAACTTGTTTTTTAACAAACATCGTATTGTTAAGAAGTTTCGCTAAAAGTGTTGTCTTGTGGACGCTTTAGTGTTGTGGACGATAGATGACACTTTATTAATTAAATAATAATATAGAATAAGTCTTCAAAGTAAAAGTGTAATATTATGTTTCGTGCTGAAACTAATGAAACCAATTTGACTGTGAGTTACAGCAAATAATTTTGAATACAAAGCATGAAAAATTTTTTTTAAATTTTGTATCACAATAATGTCTACAATCTGTTTTCACTGTGGAAACTTTTAATGTCGAATTCATCTAGTTTTTTCACTCTTTAGTTTCTTGATCATTTTTCTAAAAGCTCGTTCCAGGTCTAGTCTCTCGAATTCAGTATGACACCCTCTGGCCTCCAGCTTCAAATTTTTTCAGTATCTAACATGAAACATCGATTGATGGAAAATGCGTTTAAAAATACATATTCATTGACATGTTTTCAAAAATCATAGCTATATATAATAAAAAGAAATTTAAAACTACAACCGCTCCTCACATAAATATAACCTGTAAATGCTTTTTAATGCTTTATACTCGTACATATAGATATACTAATTTGCAGTAAGAGAAACCTATTAATGGTACTCGCAGCGCTGCTATTTATGCGGCTTCAAATACAAATCATTGTTCCAAACAAGTTTCCCGTTTTTCATTGTCACTATCTTATAAATATCGTATTTTTTAAACCCCATTATATCTAAGTAATTATCTATAAATATTTCACTTATCTCGGTACTTATTACTTGAATCGAAATCACGTTTTTCAATTAATTTGCGTCACCAGAGACTCAATTACGTTTTATTAATAATGCCAATGGCTAATTAATGCCTGCGAGCGACTTTTTTAAACTAATACTCCGGTTATGCATACACAAACACAAAAACGAGTGTGTAAAATGATGAATTGATAAAATTTAAATAATTTAAATGCAACTTAATGCAAATAACTTTGAGCAAAGTTTGAAAAATCAGCTGCAAGCGAAATAGCAAATAGACGTATAACTTACAAAGCAAAGCAGAATAGGGCAAGGCATAATAAGATAAAAAATGTTATCTAAAATAAACATTTAAATTTTTATTAATTCGTAAATATGTGGAAGTTTAAAAAGAATATAAACAACAAAGCGCAACAATTATTGTAGCTGCCCACGTACTAAATTAAAACGGCTAATACCTACACCCATATTTATGTCCATTCACCTGAGTAATGTGAAGTTTAGTAATCTTTGGCGAAATAGTGAAACTGGGCGACTGAGACCGAGTCCTTAATTGGCACCAGCGATAAATTCATGCTCATCGGACACTGCGAGTTGGCTAGAAATCAGTCATAATTAAAGTGGCAAATTAGTATATATAGTGCATATGTATGCAGATAAGGCATAATTGGTTTATTTTCGCTTCTGCGACGAGTAGATGATTGTTTGAATAAAAAAACAATGTACACATGTAAGTGACCTGAGACAATCGAGGTTCATATTAGGAGTATGAAATCAATGAAGTTTCATATTGAGGTATGATTATTATATAATATAATATTATGTTAAAGGTTCTTTCTTAACCTGACCGGTTTTGTGATCCCATTGCATTTTCCAACAGAGTAAAAATAAAGGATTACAATGTCTACATCAAACCAAGTGTTAAAACCAGTCACACTTTTGAAATACCTTGAATTAAACAGTCAAAAACGTTTTAATTTAATATTAATAAAACGATATGAACATAATAAACGAAATATGTTTGAAGAGGTTCCAATTTGTAATTTCGACGTAGATTGGATAGCGGTACCAGAGTATGTAGTGTACTCGTATGCATTATGTATTGCATAGTTATAAGTAGGTTTTCAGAAATAAGGAAGCATGCCGGTTCATTTAACACATTAAACTAATCTAAATAGAATTTTCAAGATGTGCTGAAATGCAAAAGGGATCATAAAGGGGTTCATCCTTTAACCGCACCTCACCTTCAGGCTTATAATTACAAAATCATATCATAAGTATATTTTATACAAAAATACATTTATGCACACACTTTAAATAAACAAATATTATCTGAGCATGTTAATGTACGAGTATATGTAAGCAAATGTGTAAAACACACTTTTTTGTAAGAACAGAAAATTTGTTGAATACGTATTACGAAAACCAATATTCGAATTGTTGTTGCGCATATTAATTTAAATACTTTTAAATATTAAATATTTTAGCACTTAATCTAAAGCACTGTTAGGCTGCCCAAGTGTCTTACTATGTAACAGCTTTTGGACAGCACAACTTGCTCAACGAAAATGTTTTACATTTATTAATAAATTAACACATACAGCGCACTATTATTTAATTTATACATTACGGTGGTACTGGCGTCTACCAAAAGTAATCATGATTAGAACAAAACAAAAGTATGCGCATTAAATATGTAAATGCATTCATATGTAGGTATAAACATATACTTGTGCGGGTATTAATGTACCACGCACCCACAATTCTAAACTCGGCCATTCACATTCGCATTTAATATTCATTTATGCTTTTCTTCGCTTATTCATTGAGAGACTCTCAATTGTACATTTTAGAAATTAGCCATTTAATGAATGAACTCTCGGCAAATCATATGGGTATGCCAAGCGATTTTATAGGGTGTTCTTTTAGTAAAACATATAAATTGTTAGAGCAGTTGAATTCGAATTGAATTGAATTGAATACGAAATCTTACTAAACATTTTTATTTATTATTTGTCATAGACCAAATGCATTGAAATGTATTATGAAAGTGGGTCATCAATGGTGGGCGCACTGAAAATTACGCTAGCTTATGACCAAATATTTTGAACTTGTTTGTTTTTCTTTTTTCACTCCAATTAGAAACACCAAGTGCACAAGTTAATGAGAGTATTTGGATTAGCTAAGGAAGGACCTATTCTACCTAGCACAACAGCCACCTTATTCGAAATTAACTTCCCCATACTGTTCCATAAATTTTGTTAAAACTATTATTAACTTTTTGTCCAAATCTACGAATATGTTTTGAATTAGTAAAAGTCCGTTTAAAGATAGTTCCATGTGTAGAAGTCTATGCAAGTGGGAAAAGTCCCTAATCACCATTCCCTGGCCTGGGCGATTCTTTTGCATATGATTCAAGCAGCTCACAAATTCCAGGTCTCCGGGCGTTACCTCTGCCACGATATAAAAATCGTGTTTGTCGACTTCAATGGCAGGGTAAACAAAAACGGGATTTTTGCTTCCACAGTCGGGAAATTCCGCCTCTCCGACCAAATATCCGATAACGGACAGAGGCTGATCGATTTCGCCGTGGCCCGAAGTAGGAGCCACATTTCTCGTCCTTTATGTACCATAGCCAAAGATGAAGAAATCGGATTTCGGGAGCCCGAAAAAGGAATTAATATGACGAGGAATGTCACTCTGCCACTCTACCTCGGCGCAACGCGAGCAGTGAGAGATCGTTACCGGGAGTTAAAAAATAGAAAAACAAGAAGCGAGAGTTGAAAAGCTGGCTGATAGGAAACACGACCAAATATGGAGAAAAGATTTCTCGAACAACTAAATCGTGAGAACCGGCAATGTCACAAAGAATTTAAAGATCCTGATCCTACTATCGTTGACAACGGCACTGTTGTTTCACTACCCGACCATAACTTGGTGAGAATAGCGAGGAGCTATGCAAAATATGGTCGGATGCAAACATACATTCCGATTTGAAGTTGAGTGTGCTTTTCCCAATCTATAAGGACAGTGGATCGGCAATTGTCTTGAATTTGTCATCTAAATATCGCGTATAAGGTTCAAGCGAACGTATTGTGTGAAAGGCTGAAGTGCAACATCAATCAACTGGTTGGGCCTTATCAGTGTGGATGTAGACCTGGAAAATCCATAATCGACAACATTTTCACAATACGCCAGGTCTTGGAAAAGAGACATCAAAGAATAATCGACACACAACATCCTTTTGTCGATTTTACAACCGTATTCGCACGTTGCTCAATACCAGCACTTTTTTATAAGAACGAACAATTGCTAGATGGAATTGGCACCATCGATCTCAACAACCGCGCTCTTAGTGCTGCCTTTTCCAAGCTGAACAAAGGAGCAAACCGAATGAGTCTGGTGGTGAACGAAGACAAAGCCAAGCATATCCTGTCATCAAACAAATAGTCTGCGCACTCGCATATCGGCACCCACGTCAGTGTTGACAGTTATGATTTCGAGGTTGTAAACGACTTCGTTTATTAAGGAACCAGCATTAACACCCATAACAATGTCAGCCTTGAAATCCAAGAGAGAATCTCTCTTGCCAACAAATGCTACTTTGGACTAAGAACGCAATTGAGTAGTTAAGTCCTCCCTCAACGAACAAATCTCACACTCTGTAAGATTTTCATCATGCGCAGGTGCTTCAACTGTGGCACTATACCATGTCGTTCGATACAAGTGCTCCAGCTCTGAAAGTATTCGATGCGGTACCAGCTGGTGGTTTCATATTAAGAGGAAGTCCTCCAAAGCAAACATTGAAAAGGTCAGGTTGAAAAGGACTTGACTTCACTCGTTGTATCCAGCTGGCACCCGTTAGCACGAGAAAGAAACGACCGGCTCGCCTTATTAAACTCGGCCAAAATCGCTTAAGCAGTTATCGCGACAATCAAGGAGAAAAGTTCGTTTTATGACAAAATTTATTAATTTTTAATTAAGTTAAAGACCCACTGCAATCATTAAATTATAAACTTGTAGTAAGTATACAATCGTAACTGAATATTATAGAAGATATTAATTAGTATTACGAAAAATATATGTTTAACTTTGAGTATTACTGCATTTAAGCATTTGTACATTAACACATTCTAAAATTTTTTCATATTTTTACTTTGTTTTTCAATTTTACTCGATCTCAAGTTTTTTGTTACCTTTTCTAAAATACACTAAAACGGAAATGAACTTCATTACCAAAACAAATAAACAAACCAGGCAGTGAAATATTGGACCCGTTTGTAGTCGGTCACTCATTCACCTTTTCAGGCACATAATAGCTTGCTGGAGTAACTACTTGCTTTAGAATGTTTGGCATTTTTCATTAACATACTGGCCTGCAAAGGACTGCCCCCCACGTTTGAGCGCGCGCCTGGCTTACTGTCTGCTTCGGTTGACTGTTGGTTAATTATTTCGTTTACATACCTCTTTTGATTGATTACTGATAATTAATTATCGTCCGCTTACCCTGCTATCAATCGAATTCAACTGTTGCGACTGGATGGACGAACGTATTTTTAAATAATTTAGCCACAACCAAAAATACGAAACCACACTGAATGATGACTAAAATTATTTTCTTCGTTTTATTTTAATTTTAGGAAAGTTACAATTTTTAAAATATCAATTGCACATAGGCATATAAAAGAAGTAAATGATTAACAAAAAATTATATAGTAAGCATATTCTAATTATCAGCCCGAGAAATACATATAATAAAACTAATTTACGTTTCTGCAAATTTTTTTGTGTCTCTTTATCAGCTTTGCCTGCATCAGCACCCACACAAATCGAAAATGCTCTTCAAAATTGTTGCGCATGCACAACAGACGACTATACAAACATACAACACATACGTACGTGCGGCGTGAGCCGAAGCAAGAACCAAAATATGCAGCAGCAATAAATTGTGGAGAGCAAAACAGACGCATTATATAGAAATAACCAAACTTGACTAGCACATACAAAAAGTCAACAATCAATATATCGCACCCCCGCAAGAAAAGTGACACAAGTCAAAAACATTAAATTGTGCAGGAGAGTAAAAATTAAAAACTGTAAAAATAAAAATGCTATATTTAGTCAAAACTAATCCTTGGTCCACATGAACTTATTTTTTTGTGTTGTTTTTTAGACTCAAAAGTATAATTTAGATTTTTAAGCAACTTTGAAGCATACAGAGTCTTCAAAACTACCCCTATTTTAACTTGTGTCATTTTTCTTGTGTTGCTAATTGATGTATTTTTATTTGTGACAGTATTGAATATAGTAATAAAAAACATAATAATATTTCACTTTATTTAGCTTTATTATTTATGACTAATGTAATTTTAAACATCAGTAGGTACAACAAAAAATAACTCTGCTTACAAAGCAGTATGTAATTTAAACAAAACTACTGTTGTTAAATAGGTACATACATTTAAGAAAATAGTGAATTAAAAATACTGAAATAACTTTGCGGGATGTGATTTGAACGGATCAACTCCAAACAGTCTTCTTTTTTTTTCCTTCGGTCACTATTTTTTTAGAGTAAGCTTTCTTCAGAGTAACAGAAGAAGATTGGGGTTTTCTCTTTCGAACTTCAATTTCTGCAAATTCGTCCTTGTATGACAGTTTGAAAAGAAATGAATCTGGTCTAGACTTCTCAAACCTCAGAACTTTAAAATCAGTCATTTTTATAGTGTTGCCAGTCACATCTTTAGCATAATTGGTGCCTGTCATACTACTTAAATGTTTTAAATCAAAGAAATCTAAATGACTCATTTCGTTTCGCTGTCTCGTTTCGTTGTCTCTTTTTTTCTTGCTGAAATTCTAATTACTCTCTTCTTACCACGTTTAGAAGACGAACTTGGTGGTGATGATTCGTCACTTAATGTTAATTCATTACTTGATGTTGATTCATCACTTGATGTTGACTCAGATGAAGAAAAGCTGGGGTCGGCTATTGAATCATCGCTTAGGTTTAAATCAGCATTGCTTTCATCTGATACAGTTTCTAAATTTTCATGATCAGATACTTTAGATACTACACCATTTTCTATTTTTCTTAAGACGAATTTTGTATCTATTTTCTCGTCCATTTCCATAGTATACTGCTGTAAATTATCTGGAACAGCCGAGGATTCAGCAGCTTGCATGGGTTCCCCAGATTCAATATTTTCAAGTTCAACATAATTGGGGTTTTGTACTTCAATACTCCCAATATCAACAGATGTTTCCAAGGTATCGGTGTTATTCTCATCTTCCAAGCACAATCGTAAAATTCTCGAAGCTCGAGAAGACGAATCCATTTTATCTAAAACAAAATGAAATATTTGATAGTTTTAAAATCAATGCTTATTGAACTGTCCCTTAATTAGTTCGTTTATTTAGAAAAATAAAATAACTGCACATAACACGTTGTATTATATACGATTATGTGGTTGTAACATAAACGAAGAGTTTTTTTAATGGCATTCCTGTCATAAATGCAAATAAAATAAAAATGACATAACAGAAAAAGTGACATATCACAAAATAAATCGTCAACAATATACTTACATGGAACAAGAAAAGTGTCCTAATCCAAAATATTATTATAATGTCTTCTTGTTACTTTCACCTAAAACAGGAAAAACGTCATAAATCAAAATAATGTCTATTTTCCACTTTCAAAGCAAACAGGATGCAACACGAAAACTGTCACAACTTAAAATATGTCGGTTTTCCGGAGCAGCGTAACAACCTCACTCGTTGGAGATCTAGACACAACTGTAATGTGTCACCTTTCTTGAATCAACAAAGTTGTTTGGCGGGAAAGTACAAAACGACACTAGTGGCCTCTCGGGAGAATTACAGAAATTTAACTTGTGACATTTTTCCTGATTGACTATTGACTTCTTTAGAATATAATGGGCACATAATATTTTTTTTTTTTTTTTTTTTAATGGAAATACTTTATTTGCAATCTATCTTAGAATACAGATATTCAGCAAAAGAGATCTTATTACCTAATGACAGCATAGTATTTACACTGGTGCAAAACTACATAGACAACTATAGAATTTTTTCTTTTTACAATTCTTATGCATATTTTATGTTATTAGATGTAATTTTGTTTTTTGTTTTTTACTCGAAAATTGTATAACTTACTGTATGTATAACTTATATTAGAATTTTAAAATTTATTTGAGCCTTTTAAAAATTTCACATTTAGCTCTTTTTTTTTTTTTTTTTTTTTTTTTTTTTTTTTTTAATTTTATTATTATTATTATTATTATTATTATTATTAAATTGACAAATTTAAAGGAATGGCAAGTCTAAGACATGATTGCGCTTTAATCGTCTAATTTCATTGGTTGTGTCCAACAAGCAAATTGCATTTATGTTTACATGATTTGACAATCGTTCAATGTATCTCTTAGAATATACTGAGATTTCTCTCTTAACAAATGGAATACGTAGATCCTTGTGTATGGCTTCGTTTGTGATAAACCAAGGTGCATTAACAATTGTTCGCAAGGTCTTTGACTGGTAGCGTTGCAAAATCTCCACATTGGACTTACTAGCAGTTCCCCAAAGCTGTATACCGTAGGTCCATATAGGCTTCAATATAGCTTTATACAATCTAACCTTATTTTCCAGACTAAGTTGAGAAATTTGAAAATTTTTGAGTTGTGTCGCTTTTCTTGCGGGGGTGCGATATGTATACAGTCCGTCTAATAGAAGTACAGGGTAGGCCATTTAAAGCGGGCCCATCGGGCAACCCTATAACTTTTGACAGGAACGTCAGATCGACTAATGACATAGCGCGTTGGAAGCGTCAGTCCAAGACAATTTTTACCATGGAGCAGTACACTCCAAAAGAACGCGCTGAAATAATTCAGCTTTACATCCAAAATAACTTCTCAATTGTGAAAACGCAACGTGCGTTTAAAAAAAAAAAATAAAGTTAAAAGTGCGCCATCCAAAAGCACTTTACAGCGTTTATACGCAAAATTTATTAACCACGGTAGTCTCAGCAATACCAGCCACGCATCCAGACAACGTACACGACGTTCTGCTGAAAATATCGAGGCTGTACGAGCCAGTGTTGAGGAGGCTCCGCGAACATCGAGTTATCGTCGTTCTCAGGAATTAGGCATCGCCAGGACAACACTCAGGCGCATAATTCGCATCGCTTTGAAAATGTTTCCGTACAAAATTCAAATGGCACAAAAATTAAACCCGGCAATCGATTTTTTGAAGCCATTGTTCCCTGGAAGGTTGATTTCGAAAAATGGTGATTTTCCGTGGCCACCGAGATCACCAGATTTGACGCCACCGGACTTTTATTTGTGGGGTTATCTGAAATCCAAGGTATACATCAACAAGCCAAGGACTCTAACTCAACTTAAAAACAATATCCGACGCGAAATCGCCGCCATACCGGCCGAAATATTGGCCAAAACGATGGAAAACGCCGAAAAAAGGACACATTTGGCCATCAAGGCCAGAGGCAAACATTTGAAGGATATCATTTTCAAAAACTAGCTGGAACAAATCTCCTTGAATCAAAATAAATGATTTTTCATATCAACACAAAAAAAAATGTTTTTTTCAATGTTTTTTTTCAGAAACAAATGGGCCCGCTTTAAATGGCCTACCCTGTATCACCGCATCACTTAGAAACAATTTCGACGAAACGAATTCGATTCTAACAAACTGCATTGTATGAACTTAAACTATTTATTATACGCAATGAGTTCAATAAAATATATAGTCACCTCCATTGGCTATAATGGCTTCACATCTTCGAGCTATAATCATCATCGAGCAGCTTTATAGATCGGGGTGAGCTTAGCTTCGTTCACTCTTCGAGTCATATTTCATGATAATTTTTACGCAGGTTGTGTCGGTTATCGACCCCAAATTAGCCAAATTTGATTGATCATTGTTTGATCATCCATACTTGTTTCAACAGAGTTGGTATCAGGCGGCTGTGAAGACTAATTCAACATTTCAATCCCATTTTGCATTTTCCTCTCTGCACACTTTTGGCTTCGATGCTTGGCATCGTTGTCTTCTCATAGAATCCGAGGCTAGGTAGTTCTTTAAAACATTTTTGCAGCTGGCGGAAATGGTGCTTTTGGTCAATTTTATTCATCAAAACTACTTTCGAATTGGCGGTAAACACAAATAAACTGGACACTTAATAGTTCGTTGAAGTTGTCGATTATGATCCGTGCACCAGGACCGATGTATACAACTATTCGCCAAACACGATGACTGATCTGTGAATATTTCATTTGCCCAATTTCATTCTGAACTTGTCTCAACCCATACAAGTGTGGGTACAACGGTTTTTTCAATGTATTCTGGAATTTGAGGTCTTCTGCATGTAATCGTCTTCGAATAGTGTCTGTAGATACATAAACACTACTTTTCTTTAAAACTTCTCGCAACACTAAGTTCCGCTTTGTTACAAAAAAATCAATGATCTTCTTATCTCGCTTTGGAAAAGGTTTTTTGGGCTTTATCCGGAGATGTCGGTAAGGTTTTCACCTTCGGTATACCATTGCTTTCATTTATTTATGAACGTCTCGACTTCTTCAATTATTTTATTGCAGATGCACCAGACAAAGAGTCAGTATTTATTTTCTGGCAGCTCAAGTTTTCATCGTAAAAACAAGTGTGTTCTACTTTTTCCTTGGCTCCTCTGGTCCACGTTTTGAATATAAGCCTAATAGGATCATAAGCAGGACTCTATATGTCGGTATCTAGAGCAATATTTTCGCTCTCCTATCGGTTAAAGTCCCGTCGAATTCGGTTTATTCATTCCGGAGATAAGCGAGTTTAAACATAAGTGCATAGAGATAAGCAGGTAGGCCAAGTTTTTAAAAATGGTCTTAATATA
>JAYXIM010052040.1:0-15419 GCA_037575425.1 Anastrepha fraterculus | reverse complement strand
CAAGTATATGTGAAAAATTACATCATTTAAATATCCACCATTAGCACATTTACAGGGTGTCACACGAGAATTAAAATTTTTAAGGACTCGCTCACCCATTATCGCATTGAGTGCAACAATCTCAATCCGAATCTGTTTCAGCTCCGCAATCATTGTTGGCTGATTCACATAGACTTTCCTCATCATCAGGCAGCGTTACAGCCTTAGCTTCATTCAAAATTTTCTTCCAGGCGTCACGATTCTTGGCTGTATCCCCCCAGTTGTTTGCATGCACCTTTTTCAGGTCAATGAAACCAGGGTTTTTCGTGGGCGGTCATTCTTCTTGTGTTCAATATTACCCAACCCAATTGTGTTTAACAACGTCTTCTCCTTTGCATAAGGATGTACCGCATTATATATGTGCCATCACTTTCTCGGAGTGCTCCAAGTTCTTTCGGAGTATTTTACGTTTGAAAATTTTTAGGTATTGCTCATCTACCAAGCTTTATTCGCTCGAATTTTGCGATATGTTGTTCTTAAAGATCGACCATTTTCATAAGTTTCAAAAAGTTTAACGCATTGTAACGCAAGTATCCATGGTTAAAATTGTACATCTGTCTACTTGACAAAACACTTCGAAAAGAGGACCAAAGTATGCGGTAAATAGCAACAACTTTTGCAACACATTCATACATTTGTTTACTATTAAGTTTTAATCTTAAAACCAGATTCCAAAAGAGGAAGGGCCATGCAAATGTCAAAAGTTTAAAAGGGAAATCAAATAAAAATGGCGTAATCACCGGATCTCATCAAATCTCATACCACAATCAGGGATGATTTGTACTCGATCAGTGAAATTGGGTTTGAATAGAGGATTTATGGAGGAATATCGTGAAAAGTTGATTGTTTGTTGTTGTTGGTGATTATTTAAATTGTTTTGTCGTAGCGAGCAAATAAAGATGGTAGCGTTATGGGATGGGGATACTTCGCGAAATAATCCGTGGGGCATTTGTTTTGGACAAAAGACACAATGAAAATGAAAATGTTATGCTTCCTTCTGTGGGCAGTTATTCTATTACCCAGAAATTGAAAATTACTCAGAAAACTGTTTGAATATGAGTATATTAATTTACCATATTTTTTTTTTTTTTTTTTTTGAATAAAAAAATATGATTCTGTTTATAATTTTTCTATTCCTCACCAAAAGAGAAATTTTCTTGATTTGGATTTTTTAATAGGTGCGACCCACCTATTGAATGACCATTGCACGAATGAAAATGTTGGGCGTCGACACCGAAGGAGGCATAACTTTGCTTGCTAGAGCCAGAACCTGCGAGAAATTTAATTTGTAGTCGCAGATGTTGTGGATGGTTGCATTATTCATTATGAAAAAAAAATACCCTACCAAATCAAAAGCCATTATTTCAAAATTTACATCCCAAACCCCTGGTAAATTTGATGTCAAGTAGTTACGTAAACAAACCCTTTTCCTATTTCACCGCCTTCTTCCTGCCTTCGTAATTCTACTAAGTGCTTGATGATATTTAGTACTTCACGTATCTGAATAATAAAAAAATATTATTCATTAACGCAATAAGCAATTAAAATAGTAAAGTAATGGTCCCTGCGAAAACTAAACCACTTAAATCGGTCTAGGGCAAAAAATAACTAGATAAATTCAAAGTTTAAATTATATGATTTAAAACAATTAATGCTAAGTGATTATTAAGTTCAAAATGACTAACGATTTGCTAAATACAGGTAAGGAGTCCAACAAGTCAGCAAACGAAAAATATATATTTACAACTCACATAGAGACGTGAATATATGGCATGTATGTCCATATATGTAATTGCACTGTTAAAACAGTAATTCAAACAAGTATTCGCACTCGAAATTCAGCATTAAATCGTAAATTTCTCACTCTTCGAACGTTTTTACCCTAAATTAAAAACATAAAACCTTTGGTCATCGAACATCGAAAACAATTGCGATTATTCTCTATTACCACTCTCTAAAGAGAAAACCCGATTTCATCTTATCACTTTTTAATTTAATGAAACAAAAGATTAAAACAAAAAGTCGTATTTTTCTTTGCACTCACTTCGAATAAAGGAATAGACGAAACAAATTTGCAGGTAGACAAAAAATAACAATGCAAACGAAAATGATATGCGACTCAACGTGAACACAAAACAATACGAAGAACTATAAAGACACAGGTAATATTTAGCCGTGTAGCCCGCCCTTAAACTGCGATGTGGTGTCGTACCTTAGGCATACCCGTAACCATAGCAATCACCATAACGCTGCAGCCATAGCCGTAGCCATACGTATCTATTGAATTTTGGTTTTTCCCCGTAACCGTAGGCAGCTGTAAAATACATTTGTGTTGATATTTGCCACAAAAATTTGAATATTACAAATGCACGACGAAAAATTTTAATTGACTTAGTGGAAAATTATCCGCGTTTTTATGACAAAATGCAAATGTAGTGATTAATTTTACTTCAATATCAACTGTTTATGGTATGGTTGCGGCATGATTATCGTCAAATGCTCTAATGTTGCGGCTATGGCTACGGTTAGGGCTATAGCGGTACGGCTACGGCACCATTAATTACAGCGTTACTCTGGATGGCGGCGGCAGGTCTACTCTACATCGAGCCGACTAAACATCTGCCTCTTTCGACTGAGATTTCTGCTCATGCAGAGCGTACAACTCCACATTTGGTCGCATTTCTTTGGAAAACTTGTATTTTATCTTCTTCTTGATCGGCGTATCAGCGTGGATGTTAGGGATTACATGCAAATGTTATTTGGTCTTAGCCATATGGTTGGCAGGCGAAGTAATTTTTTTCCTCTTCGTCCCATGTAAAAGTCTCGACCACATGTAGCATTTTAAAAATCGTACCTTTAATTTAATCGGTATGTCCCGGCATGTCAGTAGTCTACTAATAGCGAATGTTATTTATATATGCCCATTAACTTTTATACCTACATCTGCGTCATCTATTGCTTCCTTGCCTCAGTCCTCTGTATGCAATGGCTCTCATGTGGCAATGCCCCCGAATCTAATTTCTGCAGTGTGATTCTATTATTTTAATTAGCTTGTGAGGTTGTATTGTCAAATGCTTTCTCGTAGTCTATGAAACACATGCAGATATCGGATTGACGTCCTGTGACTTTTTTATTTGTCGCTCCACATGTTTTCGATGGGGTTCAGGCCTGGTGATTGCACTGGCCATTCCATCACGTTCATGCTGTTGTCCCGAAAGAAGTGCTTTGCGTGCTAACTGCTATGTTTTGGGTTGGAAGACCCATTTCAGCGGCATTTTCTTTTCTACATAAGGCATCATAACTTCTTCTAGAATTTCTCCACACTTTTGCTGATTGGTGATACCATCAAGAAGAAGCACCGCATACCATTTTTGGCATCTCCATGTTTGAGGTCATTGTCGGTGTACTGTGGTTGAGTAACAGCATTTTGTGGCCTTCATACGTACCGAGTGCTATTAAGGATTGAGCAGAGAGAACATTAGCGCATACCGGCGTTGACTAGCTATTATTATGAACACAACTGTATTTATGTATATGGGGCATTCTTCGCCAACCGGACACCCCCATCTGCCCAGAACAGTTTTTATAAAAAAAATTTTTCCCTATGCCGAAATAAAAGCTTATGTCATGTACTTTAATTTGTCATGTGGCACTTTTTAAATATTCAAGATGGACGACGAATATTGACAAATATGTTGGAAAACACCAAAAAAATGAAGTAGTTTGTTAAGAAAAGTAGAGAGAGAGATTCTGGTGCAACGTTCGACTGTTTCATTAACAGCACTAGTTCTTGATGTATTTCACATGTCAAACGGTACAGAAATAATTTGAACAAATTATAGAAAAGTCTAAACGAATAAACTATTAAAAATAAATCTTTTCAGAACTATTATCGCCTAAAAAATGTCGGGAAAATCGAGAAGAGATCGATGCATTAATCCCTTTAGAAAAGTAGGTCCATCTTGAATATTTAAAAAGTGCCACATGACAAATTAAAGTACATGACATAAGCTTTTATTTCGGCATAGGGAAAATTTTTTTTTATAAAAACTGTTCTGGGCAGATGGGGGTGTCCGGTTGGAGAAGAATGCCCCATATATATATAAAGAACTTTCAAAAATTGTATGTTCTGCTTTCGAGCCCACTAATCGACCGCTGAACAAATTCGACGTTAAAGGGGAGCATAACCACGTTAAGTTCGGACATGCCATACACAAGATGCAAAAAACTAGCCGCACTGCTTGTTGATTTGATAGTTTAACCGATCTTCTGCTGTGAAAGCAAAAGAGCATAATGCTCTTATAAAAGCCAAAGGCACTTCTAAAAAAAATAATCTAGTATTTTCAAAACCCATTTTCTAATCCCATTTAATACTAAAAAGGAAAAATGATCTGATGAAAAATCTGTCAAAATAGTACAAAAGTAAACTGTTTAATCCTACAGAAGTTTTCCTCAAAATTAAATTTCATATTTATCTACTATGAAAATCAAAAAAGTAGAAATGTTTAAATTAAAACTTTTGTATAAGTAAGCGCGTGGCATGTTGTGGTATTAGTGTATGTAAAGCACATTTAAAATTTTCAAAAACTTGAGCAAATCTTTGTTATTAGCTATGGAAGTAAAAGTATTATTTTTTCTAAATTCAAACCCCACACCACAAATTGCAGGAAAGTTCAAGAATGACCTTTCAATGTTGTATTCTTGTTATTAGAGTAATTCTCTTTCAAGTTGTCCGCAAAATAAAGCAATTAAATTTAAAAGTAGTTAGAGGATAAATACATAGAATCGAATGACTAAAACGTTCTCTACTATCTAGTGTCGCAACATAAAAAGCTCTGCGCTATTGTGAATGGGATCTAGGAAAATATTTATTTAATTTCAAGTTCTTACTTATTTTTTAAATCAACACATCAATTACACTGTGGTACAAAAAAAAAAGTTGAAAAAAAACTTTGGATCGGACATGGTGAGGGTTGTAGCTTATGAAAAACTGAAAAGAATGGTATAGGAGAAATTTCCAATACACCCCCAAAATCTCATTTTATGGCCATAAAACCGTTTTTCAGTAGGTTGATATGAGCAATCACTCCTAACTTCGCCAATTTCCATCCGATTTCGAATTTGCTTTTTTAGTTCGAAAGAACAAAAACAAGCCTTTTTGACAGTGTGCTAACATTTTTTCTGAAATGATAACTGACGAGACTGTAGACGGAAGTATTTGGAATTTTTTTATTTTTTCTTTATTTTTTCGACTTTGACATAATTTTTACGATATTATCCGATATTGAGGATTTTTTTTAGTACACTACTGTTATAGCAAATTTAATTTTGCGTCGAATGAGCTATATTTGACTGTAATTGAATTAAAATTAATAGAGTTGTGTGGGTTTTAAGATTTTTTCTTTTTTTACTACGAGATTTGGTATGTGTTTCGAAGCATGAAAATAATTACAAGTGTTATTATAAACGCATAATATTTATTGGAGTATTGTGCAGTGCAGCACTGTACGGTATGCTACGGTGCAGTACACAACGGCACTGGTTCAAAACTTAAAAATGCATTGGAAACGGCCCTTTGGAGTTTAGTATGGTACGGTACATTTGTCATTTCTTCATCAGTTTTGAATACTTCTCTGTAAGCAATTCGATCATCATCATTCATCTGAAGTCGTCATCAACTAAATTCCATTATTTAAATCGAGAAGCGAGCGTGTCTTCTCGATAGAAGTAAATCACGAGAAAGATCCTGAAAATCTGAATTTGATACAATGTGTCTTAGAACCAGACGGAAAGTACTCTTCATCATCAGGTTTATTGTTATCAGTTTGATCATCATCAGCAATGAATTGAACTTCCTTCAGTTCCTGCAGTTGAGTCATATCGTCCAAGACTACGGGGTTCTTAACAGTTGCAACATCAGCATACTTTATGTGCTTTCGAGCTTTATAATGATGGCCGTTTACGTCCGTTTTATAAAAATAACAATCATCTGGTTTATGATAAGGCTGATGATGCCACATCAGCGGAGAATATTGAGAAATTTGACTTTTCTGGCAACGTTTTGATTTATATCTCTTGAATTTCAATGAAACAAACAATAAAACTTTGACATTTTAATAAGGTTAAATTATAATAACAAACTTCTTTTGTTAATCAATGTACAGTGTGAACTTTGGTACACTTGGGAGCTTTTTCATATTTCTATTGAAAAAAAAAATGTGCTTAATATGTCAGATATTTTCGTAAGTTCTAACCAGTTCTGTTGTATGCAGTACAGTGTACTCTTATGTATACATATACACTCTAATAAATATTACGTATCGATAATAACGCATCAAAACACGTCCTTATTCCCATTTAGCGTAAATTATACCTACATACCAAATTAGTAAAAAAAAAACCAAAATCTTAAAACTCACACAACTCTATTAATTTTAATTCAATTACAGTCAAATATAGCTCATTCGACGCAAAATTAAATTTACTAACACAGTAGGGTACTAAAAAAAATCCTCAATATCGGATAATATCGTAAAAATTATGCCAAAGTTGAAAAAATAGAGAAAAAATAAAAAAATTCCAAATACTTCGGTCTACAGTCTCGTCAGTTGTCATTTCAGAAAAAATGTTAACACACTGTCAAAAAGGCTTGTTTTTGTTCTTTCGAACTAAAAAAGCAAATTCGAAATCGGATGGAAATTGGCGAAGTTAGGAGTGATTGCTCATATCAACCTACTGAAAAACGGTTTTATGGCCATAAAATGAGATTTTGGGGGTGTATTGGAAATTTCTCCTATACCATTCTTTTCATTTTTTCATAAGCTACAACCCTCACCATGTCCGATCCAAAGTTTTTTTGCAACTTTTTTTTTGTACCACAGTGTTATCAATTTTTCAAGAATAAATCATTTTGCTTTGATTTTCTTCTGCAAATTTCACCAAAATCAAATAAATCATATGTTTTAAAACAACTTCAAGCACCTAACAGCACAAAGTAAGCAGAGGAAAATTTAAAGGAGTAGCAATGTTATTTAAGAAGTTATTATGTAATTTGTAATATGACATGTAAATTGCAGTCGATAATTGATTTATAGAAGCGTAATGGCTCCCCAACTTCACAATAAAATTAATGGCATGGTTTTGCTATTTTTTCTGGCATTTTCCACAAACGATTTGATGATTATTTGTTCGCAGAGTTTTGCTGCCGAGTGTAAATGTAGTATAAATGTATAGATATGGCTGAGTGTGCGCCGGTAGTTCAAAAGACGACTAATAAAATTCAAAGCAGTCCAAAGTCGCTCACAATCGAAGACAAAAAATAAAAACACGCTTAGCAAAAAGAACAAAACTGGTTAAATAAAATATTTCTCAGCTTTTCTTCCATGTGTTGGTTTCGCTCAGTCGCCTTTTAACTGCTGTCAATATTGGTTGTATTTCGCTTTGTTACTTTTAACATTAGTCACAAATGTCCAAGGCGATTGCAGTGAGCACTTGCTAATGAATAGTTGTTTTTCTTGGCATTTATTTTTTTCTTTTTTGCGTTCGCTACTTGCAGATACAGAATAGGAAATTCCTAATTTTCATGTCACAATGTCGAACGAACGCAGCATCAAATGTGGCGTCAATACAACTCTGCCACTTTGCAATGGCAGATAGCAAGGAAAATGACGAAAAATGGCACATTGCATAATTTGCAAAACAACAAAGTGCGCACGAAAACAAGATTCCCGGCGAAGATATTTAGCTAGAGAGATACAGGCTTGAAAACATGTACAGCTAGGTAATTTATGTATGTATATCAGCATATATCCAGTGAATGATGATTGAAAAGCGGGCTCAGCTCTTACGCACAGCCGCAGCAACCGTACACAGCTGCCAGAAGGAAGGCAAGGTGCTACGTGGTTCGTAATATTCCAAGTTGCAAAACAGTTATTCGGGATGGTCTTATGTGTTTCCTTAATGCCATCACCTAACAAACAAACAACCAACTATTAATTAATATCTTTGCTTGATTTCAAATGCAACCTTCTCTGGTTTCCTCATACTTCCCTCACAACTCAACCCTCCCACTTGGCATTAACAGATTTCCAGTGCGACGGGTTAGCAAAGATTGACTTAGCTGCGTGCCAGTGTGCCACTAACCGCTCAGTATCCCAATGCAAATCGATAGAAGAATTTCAACTTGTCAATCGGTTGCTGCATCGCACACTGCTGCTGGTGTCTTCAGCCGCTTCGTATAAGGCCTTGCGTATAAACTGCGGGACAAATTTGACTTTACAATTTTTACAATTGCAAATAAAAACTAAATAGCCATTTGAGAAAGATTAAAAGCCGGCGATTGAGAAATATTACGGTATTTTAATTGCAGCACAATTTTTAGCATTTTCAATATTTTTTATTACTTTTATTTAAAACATATAGAAATATATAATTTTCTTATGCTGACGAGAACTTTACGAAACTTTTAGCCTTTTTATCTCAAGATATTTGAAATCAATTTCGAGTGCAATGCACCTATTGCTCAGACTCTCTGCGAATTTAATGAGGTCTCGAATTCCATTTCGAAATTGAAAAATCCATTGCATTTTTTTATGAATGTATCATTTCAGCCTTTAATACAGTCGAATTTATTGAACAAGTTGTATTTTCGTCCTCGTTCTTTCACTTATTAATTTGCATTAGCACTAAGTCTGTAAGAACTTTGCTTTTTTGACTTTAAGTAAATAAGTATTTAAAGGCTCTTTATTAAATTCCGTTCGAAATATTATTGATTGCT
Source organism: Anastrepha fraterculus (assembly GCA_037575425.1). Taxonomy (NCBI): domain Eukaryota; kingdom Metazoa; phylum Arthropoda; class Insecta; order Diptera; family Tephritidae; genus Anastrepha; species Anastrepha fraterculus. The sequence goes on along the minus strand of JAYXIM010052040.1, from coordinate 6,604 downwards.
TCTGCCAGCTATTTAGATTGCTCAGATGGAGTACTTCCAAACTGCATTCAATGTAGCAAACGATTCTTCGTTAAGTAACTGTAACGTTAGGAGCCTGACGGGCTGCCAATTAGGATACTGCTTAAGAGGCAGTGGTCTGTAAATACAGAGGAATATTTCGTACCGTCTTCTTAATCAGGTGAAAAGGTAGAAGCTTGCAGAAGTTGATATGGACCTCTGCATTGGTCGAATTGGTTCTGAAGATGTTATGCGGTTCAGAAAGTTTATCTTAAATGACGCGATTTTAATAATTTTAATTATAATTAAATATAACATTTAGATTGCACTAAGATTTAGATTTAGGTATGACTATATCTATGTATGGGGGGTTAAATGGGAAAGTGATGCGAACAATATAGCCACTCCTCTCCAATTGGCAACCTCTACCCACTGTCCAGGACCTGATGCCCTGGACTTGGTACTCCCTGTTTTCGCTAACGAAGCTCTGTCGACCGGTGACAAGGCGGTATATCCTTGTCAGCACTTTAAGCTAAGGTGTCGAGGTACCCGTGCCGAGAGCTGCATGGCTGGTAGTGTCTAAACAACCAGTCTTTAACGGTCCCCTCCGGCGCCCAGGCTAGGTCAGTTGTATTAAGTGCCTTGCCATGGCATGCCGGCTCTGCCGTGGCGGACCATCCCTTCCGTGCCTACTCGTGGGACCAAAAAGCTGGATTCTAAAACAAACACAACAAAGGAAGTAGTTAAGGAGTTGACGGAGAGTGTGCTGGGCACTCTCTCCGAGGACGATCTTCTGGCCTCCAGCCAGGAAACGATCGTCGAGCCATGTTCGAGCGGTGCAAAACATAGCACCCCGCTTCTACGACCAAGCCTTCTCCAGGCGGCTACCAAGACGACGTCTGGTGAGGAAATCAAGGCGGCCTCTGGAAAGGTTTCCTTGGGGGCCTCTGGTAAGGCCGCCAAGGTGACCCCTGGCAATGCCCCGGCGACCACTGCGAAGGTCACCAAAAAGAAGAAGAAATCGTCCGGTACCCTGCTCAAAGCGCGCTACCTGAGGGCGAAATTCATTCTGGCAAAGATTGCCAAGAATGAACAAGCCGGTTAAGCGCACGAGCGGGAGAAGAGCCTTGCTACGGTTAGCAACGCCTGGGAGGGGCTTTCGCTAAAGCTCATCCCTGCCTCAGAAATTCCCAGGCGACTACGAGCCAGAATCTGGTTGCCGAAAATGGAGCTGGACAGTTCGGAAATTGTCCCGTGTCTCAAGCTTCAGAATCCTGAGGTTCCTATGGATGACTGGTCTGTCATCAAAGTAGAAGAACCTCAGCAGCATAGCTCAGCCATATTACTGCTGATTAACAACGAGTCGCTGGAGGCTCTCGAAAAACAGCAGTTCAAACTTCGCTTTGGCCTCAGGTTGGCCAAAGTGAAGGTCTTCCCCGCCTCTGTCGCCCTGGACGATGACCTGGAGAAATTGGGGGATGACACCAAGAAGCTGCTCGACGATCTGCGGCTGTCTGGGACGGACGCAGATTCTGAACTGCGGGAGCAGTCATAGAGGTAAGTAACACTTTTGAACAGTCTGTTAAAAGTATTACAAATTAACATTCGTCATTCCAAACTAGCCACAGATAACCTAAGAGTCACCCTCCGGGAGGAGGACATCGATATCTGCCTGATACAGGAGCCTTGGATCCAGCCCAAGAAGGAGAACATCCTGATCGGATGCGATGCGAATGCCAGACACACCATTTGGGGCAGCAGCGAGATCAATGAACGGGGTGAGTCTCTGTTTGATTTTATACTAAGCCGTAATTTACTTATCTGTAACAAGGGCAACACCCCAACTTTTGTCTTCCCGGCATCGGGAACATCAAATGGTTGGGAGGAAGTTCTTGATATCTCTCTTTCTACAAACTCATCTGCTGTTAGGGTTGAAAATTGGACGGTCTCCCAGAGGAACTCGTTTTCGGACCACAGGATGATCCTCTACGAAATCGATTTCATTCGGGAGACCTTGCTACCCCGCAGAAACCCTAAACGAACAGACTGGTCTCTTTTCCACAGGGTTTTCTGCAAGAAGCTGAATAGGAGTAAGTTCTTGACTACCTCTAAGGAACAACTGGACACGCAAGTTAGACACTTAGAAGGGTCTTATCAGACTGCCTTCAAAGTGGCCTGCCCAGTATCCTTTAGCAAGAAAGACTTTCCTCCCTGGTGGAGCAAAACGCTGACCGACTTGAAAGAGAAGGTTAGGAGAGTCTTCAACAAATGTTATCAAATAAGGAACTTTCAAGATTACCGGGAAATTTTGAAAGTTTATAAGAAAGCCATTAGAGATGCGAAGCGCAACTCTTGGAAAGAGTACTGCGAATCCATCGAATCCGTAAAAGACTCGGCCAGACTCAGCAGGATCCTATCCAAGGACCACTCCTGTAAAACTCTTGTCAAAAGAGAGAACGGGGAGTGGGCTGAATCTGCAGGCGAATCCTTAAAAATCCTTATTGATGCCCATTTCCCGGAAAACTCTATTGATCCGGTCTGTAACGAAGACCCGAACCGGCAGGAGGGGTTACCTGTGATGTCCCTGACACCGGTCTTGTCCGTCAACAGGATAAACTGGGCAATCGAGTTTTTCCCCTTTCAAATCTCCAGGCATCGATGGTATCTTGCCAGTAATGCTTCAAAAGACTAAGACCGTGGTGGTTCCCGTTCTTCAAAAGATCTTCTCGGCGTGTATCTCGCTGAACCACGTTCCTGCTAGCTGGAAGAAAACCAAAGTGGTCTTCATTCCTAAGGCAGGAAGGTGGTAGCATATGCCGATGACTTGGTCCTGATGGTCTCAGGTCCCTTCCCATCAGTAATGGCTGAAATTTTGGAAGGTGCACTGGCTACACTCAGCAGGTGGGCCGCCAGTAGCGGTCTCAGAGTCAACTCTGACAAAACGGAGTTGATGCTATTCACCAGAAAATACAAGCCTCCGCCGTTTAAGCTTCCTAGACTTAACAACCAGTGTCTTACACTTTCATCGGAAGTCAAGTATCTTGGTGTAATACTTGACCCCAAGCTCCACTGGAAGCTGCACATAGAAAATCGAGTTAAGAAGGCTAATATAGCCTTCTATGCCTGTAAATCTATGTTCGGCAAAAAATGGGGCCTCAAGCCACGTGTCGTACTCTGGATGTACAACTTAGTGGTTCTGCCAATTTTGACATACGGTTGCCTACTTTGGTGGTTAGCTCTTCAGAAGGGCTACAACTTCACTAAATTAGAGAGAGTGCAGAGAACTGCATGTGTGGGCATCACTGGTGCCTGCAGAACATGTCCCACCGCTGCGCTCAACGTTATACTCCACTTAATTCCCGTGGATCTGCAGGTTAAATCCATTGCTGCTCAGAGTGCTATCAGACTGAGGGAGTTTGGCCTTTGGAGACAACTCCCTGTTGGGCATAGCAGCATCTTGAAGCAGATCTCCCCTTCCTTCTCTGATATTCGCACCGACCTCTCCATCCGCAAACTGTGCTTTGAGGGTTGTGATAGGGCTATCTTTCCGAGCAGGCAAGATTGGAAAGAGGGGAGAGTTGTTGCGGATATAGAGGCCTCTGTTTTCACTGACGGATCCAAAATGGAGTCTGGAGTGGGAGCGGGGGTCTACTCCAAATCAGCCAACATCTCGGTCTCCTATAAACTGCCGGAGACAAGCAGCGTCTTTCAAGCAGAGGTCTTCGCGATCCTGCAGGCATGCAAAATGCTTCGGGCAATGTACTTCAATTGATTCCAGCTCTTTGCGATGCTTTCAGCTTCCCTTTCAACAGTTCGCCTCCACGTTTCCCTTGGTCTACTAGGCTTACAACCAACATTCTTGAGAGGGTTCCACTCCAATGCCTTTGGTGCAATGGCTGCATCGTTTTTGCGTAGATTCTGCCCAATCCATCTCCATTTTTGGCGTTTTTGAGCATTTCGACTGGCTTCATTTGCGCCTTTTTCAGTAGATCCGAGTTCGAAATTGTTTTGCGCCAAAAAATGCGGAAGATGTTCCTCAGGCAGCGATTTATAAAAGCCTAAAGACTCGTAATGATGGATTGGGTCACTTTCCATGGGCAGCAAGCATAAAGTTTAAAGTTGCCACTCGCAAAAGTTATTCCATCATAAGGCAAAACAAATTACTCCAAAAATTTAGAATAATTGCAAATATTGTAACAAATAATGATAAATAAATGATAAATGTTTTTTCTAATAGCGGTCGAGCCTTCAGGCAATGGCAAGCCTCCGAGTTTATTGCTGCCATGAAAAAGCTCCTAATTAAAAATATATGCCGTTCGATTTGTGGAACAACATCAAGACTCACGCCACAAATAGGAGGAGGTGCTCGGTCAAACACCCAAAAGGGGTGTACGCGCCAATTATGTATACATACAAGGTGAAGTCCAAAATCAACAAGACTCTTCTTCTTCTTAATTGGCGCGATAACCGTTTACGCGATTTTGGCCGAGTTTAACAAAGCGCGTCAGTCGTTTCTTTCTCGTGCTAACCGGCGCCAATTGGACACACCAAGTGAAGCCAAGCCCTTCTCCACCTGATCTTTCCAACGCAGAGGAGGTCTTCCTCTGCTACCACCAGCTGGTACCGCATTGAATACTTTCAAAGCCGGAGCGTTTGTATCCATTCGGACGACATGACCCAGCCAACGTAGCCGCTGGATCTTTATTCGCTGCGCCATGTCTAAGTCGTCGTAAAGCTCATACAGCTCATCGTTCCATCGCCTGCGATATTCGCCGTTGCCAAAGTGCAAAAAACCAAAATCTTACGTAGAATCTTTCTCTCAAACACTCCAAGCGTCGCTTCATCGGATGTTGTAATCGTCCAAGCTTCTGCGCCATACGTTAGGACGGGCCTGATGAGAGCCTCGTAGAGTGTTAGTTTTGTTCGTCGAGAGAGGACTTTACTACTCAATTGCCTACTTAGTCCAAAGTAGCACTTGTTGACAAGAGAGATTCTACGTTGGATTTCAATGCTGACATTGTTATCGGTGTTAATGCTGATTCCTAAATAAACGAAGTCTTTTACAACCTCGAAATTATAACTGTCTACAGTGACGTGGGTGCTGATACGCGAGTGCGCCGACTGTTTGTTTGAAGACAGGAGGTACTTCGTTTTGTCCTCGTTCACCACCAGACCCATTCGCGGGTCACCCTGTCTGAAACCTCGTATGGTATCAAACGGCTCGGAGATGTCCTTCCCATTTCTGACGGCGCTGCGTCATCTTACATAGCCGTATTAATTTTGTGGGGATACCGAATTCAGACATCGTGGCATACAAGTAACTCCTTTCTGTACTGTCGAATGCAGCTTTGAAATCGACGAAACGATGGTGTGTGTCGATTCTCCTTTTTTTCCAAGATTGTGCGTATTGTAAATATTTGGTCGATGGTAGACTTTCCAAGTCTAAAGCCACACTGATAAGGTCCAATCAGTTGGTAGACGGTGGGCTTCAGCCTTTCACACAATACGCTCGCTAGAACCTTATAGGTGATATTTAGAAGACTAATCCCGCGGATCGCCCTTCTTATGGATTGGGCAGAGCACCCTTAAATTCCAATCGGTAGGCATGCTTTCATCCGACCATATTTTGCATAGAAGCTGATGCATACACCTTACCAGCTCCTCGCCGCCTTGTTTGAACAGCTCAGCCGGCAGTCCGTCGGCGCCCGCGGCTTTATTGTTTTTAGCCGCGTTATCACTATTCTCACCTCGTCATGGTCGAGTAGCGGAACGTCAATTACGTCGTCGACGATTGGAGTATCGGGATCTTCTCATTCCCTGTTACATGCGCAGTTATCACTGTTTAACAGATTCGAGAAGTGTTCCCTCCATAATTTAAGATTGCTCTGGATGTCAGTCACCAGTTCGCCGTCTTTGTTCTTACAGGAAAACGCCCCGGTCTTAAAACCTTCTGTAAGCCGCCGAACTTTCTGGTCGAATTTTCGGGCGTTGTTCCTGTTGGCCAGCATCTTAAGCTTATCACACTCACTCACTCGGCCTCTCGTTTCTTCTTTCGGATAATACGTCTCTCTTCCTTTTTTAGCTCTCTGTAGCGATCCCACATGGCTCGCGTTGCGCCCGACCGTAGCGTGGCTCTATAGGCGGCATCCTTTCTGGCGTCATAAAAATGTTTTTGATGGCCCCATCTTTTTAATGAGTTCGTGCGTCGGTGCTGACTTCCAGTGAAAGCTTGGTGACATTAGGTTCAGTGGAAGCGAAGTTATTGCGTCGAAAGTGTCAGTATGTTTGTGTCATCGGTACAAAAATGAGTTTCGAACAAAGAACTAGTATGAAATTTTGTTTTAAAATCGGTAAAACGTTTACCGAATCAAATGAATTGATGAAAAAAGTTTATGGCGATGACTGTCCATCTCGTGCCAGAGTTCATGAGTGGTTTACACGTATCAGAGATGGTTGTGAGGACATAAATGATAAGGAACATACAGGCCGCCCAAAAATCAGTAATCACCGAAAACTCCATCGAAATTGTTCGTAAATTTATCAAAAATGAACCGCGAAGGAGGAAGCTGGCGCTTATTGCATGATAATGCACCATTTCCACTCTTCG
>JAYXIM010052034.1:0-15508 GCA_037575425.1 Anastrepha fraterculus | reverse complement strand
GTTAACATAATAAAGAGAAATGACAATAAGTTTCTAAAAAAATCGTATTTTATTCAAAATCAGCACCGGCCCTTTAAACTTAACCACCCTTTAGATAAGGAACTATTTGCATTTGGTGATCTTTGGAGGTGTGCCGCCGAAGCCGCGGCGGCCATTTAGCTGATATTTTATTTTATACGTAATTGAGAGATACCAGTATTATCATAATAAAGAAAAATGACAATAATTTCTAAAAAAAATGTATTTTATTCAAAATCAATACCGGCCCCTAAATCTTATCCACCCTTTACATACTGATATTTAATAACCACAAAAAAGTAGAAGCAATTGTGGTCCTAGCCGTACATCGAAAGGTAAGTCATTTGGATGCTATAAACTGTTTTCGAACCTGTATTTAGTGGGTTTTTAAAAATATGACCTTCAAAACACCTCTGCTGAGGAACCTGAGAAAAAAGGTAATGCAAATAAGTTTTTAAATTAAACTATGTCTTAGCTTACCTACGAGCTTAAGGATGGAGTTTCTAGCAGACGGATGTTCTGTGCTAAGTTAGCACTTTTATTATGCAGCTCATACTTTTTAATTTATTTCATATATTTGATGTATAGTCTTTGCAGTGCTGAAAGTAACAGCCTATAAAAGGTGGCGACGACTTAATACCGGAGTATGCAGTGACAGCAAAGCTGCTCTAAGGGCCCTAGAATCTTCTTGCACCTCTTCACAAATAGTTCCGAAATGTAAATTGAGTCTAAACTCCGTTGCAATGTGAAATGAACTTAAACTTATGTGGGTGCCGGAACATTGCGGGCATTGACAATGGGCAAGGCAATGAATTGGTTGATAGGTGGATAAGCTACGGTTCTTTGGGACAGTAGTCAATTTTAGTGCTAAGAAAAGCTTTCGTTTGTGCAGGGTTCATTGTGGTGTTCAAGGCAATGAACTGGCTGATGAATTGGTGAACTGCGATTTTGTGGAGTGTGCAATAATACAGGAGTCAAATTTAGTGCCAAGTATAGCGGGACCATTAGGGTGCATCAAAACTTTTAATAATGAAACTCAAGAGCGCTCCCATTGGTGCAATACTGGCATCTACAAAACGTCAAGTGTTTACTCAAAAGACATCACTGGAGAGCAGCAAAGTTTTCTTCTAAGACAAAGTAAGCTGTGAGCACTACTTCCTCTTCTCAGATTCATAATCCGCGGTGGACCATGTCATCAACAATTTTTCTCTACTTTATTCTATCCATGGCTTCATCTCTCCTGTTGAGCTCTGCTAGTATTAATTACGCGACATAATCTATGGGGACATCATATGCTTACTCTAGGCATAACCGATGATCTGCTGTGAATATCTTATTTGGAGAATGAGGATAGTACAGAGCAATTTTCCGCCAGCTTTTCGGCTTTTGCCAGACTTAAATGGTATATTTTTGAGCCCTCGTGAAAGTGCTAAGATCTTTAAAGAAATCTGGTAAGTTTGCAGAGGAGTAATTATTCTACCATACCACCTGTCTCTCTCTATCTATTAAAACCTCTCTCTTCGCCTTAAGTGCGCTATTGCCTACCTAAGTGCTTGGCAATTTTCCGCCTATCCACAATTCCATTCCATAGCAATTTGATGTATGGGCATGAATCTGAACGAACAAGTACTTATTTTATTTTGAGGAAATACAAATATTTTGAATTTTCGCATAAGTACCATACATATGTATTAGGGATCCCGGGTTTTCGGTAATTTGAGGCCAAGAGTCACAGAGTTTTTGGGATCTATCATTTTCGGGATCTAAAATTTTTTAAGAAACACATGAAATGGAGCCAGAAAAATTTTGTTAGCAAAAGAGCAATGCTAGCTTTTTAGCGAAATTGGATATAACAGGTGGCGCTAAAGTAATCCTCCTATCAGAAAATGCTATACATTTTGCGATTGGGCCCTAATGTCAGTTCTGTTTTGACATTTGTGTAGTAAACACATGCAAAATACACGTTAATAAATAATGTTACACTACACTGCTCCAGAACGCGGAATATTGCTGACTATTTATTTGACCAATAATCGGTCGGTGACTTTGGCACAACGTGAATTTCGTCGCAGATTTCCTCGCCATCCAACGCCTACTGGTGAAACACCGCGACGTTTAGCCGCTCGCCTCGAAGAGACTGGCACAACACGAGATGCTGCCAGGCATGGCAGGCCCCGGAGTAGCCGTTCTGCAGAGAATATTGCTGCTGTAGCCGAGGATGTCATGGAAGCGCCGTCGACATCGACCAGACGACGTGCCACGCAAGTGGGTATCAGTCGACGGTCTTTAGAGCGAATTTTGGTACAAGATTTGAAGATGTTTCCGTACAAATTCCAGACGGTGCATCAGCTGTTAGCTGCTGACCGCCAATCGCGTCTAACATACGCTCAAGCCATCCTTAATCACCACCAAGAGGAAGATAATTTTTCATCAAAAATAATCATGAGTGATGAGGCCCATTTCCATCTTAGCGGGTACGCAACTAAGTAAAATTTACGCTTGTGGGGCATTGAAAATCCGCGTGTAACCCACGAAGAGCCATTACAACCGCTCAAAGTCACTCTATGGTGTGCTGTTTTCGCTGGAGGAGTCATCGGACCTTTTTTCTTCGAAGACGTCGCGGGCCAAACGGTTACTGTGAATGGTGAGCGCTACAGAGCAATGATCAACGAGTTCTTTTTGCCGCAACTTGATGAATTGGGATTAGAAAACATGTGGTTCCATGGAAGTTTTGGCCAAAGTGATGGAAAATGCCATAAAAAGGGCTCAAATGGCAATCGGCGGCCATTTACATGACATCATATCCTCGACTTGATGTAAAAAAAATTAAAAGACCAAATAAGAATAATCCACAAGAAGAATAAGAGTTTTTCATTTTTTTTTTAAATTACAGCCAAAAAACATCGCAAGGTTACTTTTGCGCCACCTTGTATTTGAATTTTTTTTTTTCATTTTTAATATTGTAAAAATGTGTATTGACTTACTTGATTCTTTAAGTTAACATAATTCAATATGTACTGAAGCCTACTACAGCTGCGCATGTCACAGAGAATGTGAAGATCCCGATACCCCAATCGTTGACGTTAAGACTATCCGCTTAGTCCAATTACATTAAATGAGATGAAAAAATATACGAATACTTTGGACCTCATTTGTTTAATTTTTAAGTTTTTCATTATTGATCTTTTCGAGAAACCTTAGCTAATTTACCGGGTATTCCGGGCACATAAAGTATCATAAAATGGGTTTTTACTTAGCTTCTCTCACATGTTTTGTTATTCATGTAATCACTTTCACTTTTTGATTTATATAATTTATAACTATTTTTATAACTCCTCTGTGGAGTCCATTGTATTAAGAAGTGTTTATTTGTGTGTACTTATAGAGTTAATAACAGTGTGGGAACATACAATTTCCTCACAATCAATATTTTTATTACCAAGCTATTGTCCAGCCATTAGCTTACAGTTAGACATTACTTCCAAATTTAATTTATTTTTGCTGCATTTTTTGCTTTCTTCTGTTTTTTTCCAAAACAAAATAAAAAAAAAATTGTGCACGTGCTTTTTAATTGCCATTTTTTTCGCTTGGGATTTTTAGAAGCACCACTCATTTCACTCTTCTTTCGCCAGCACAAGTCCTTATGGTACGACAAGAAGCATCCTTTACAAATGAAAATTTCCAACTTGGCTGGTTTGTTGGGTTTTTAAGTTTATTAGACTGACCGAAAGTCATTGGTAGCGTGCTGACGTGACAGTTGAGTGGCGAACTGGTATCCGTTAGGGCAACCGCTGAGTGTTGGTCAGTCTTGAGTGGCTGCCTTGACAGCGACAAGTGGTGGAGAGCAAAAATTGCGCAAATTGCAAGTATATTTTATTTCTTTATTTTATTTTGTTTCTAAATGGAGGGAGATTGCTTTTTAGTTTAATTTCCATCATGTTTTCCTAGTACTCTTCCTTTGATGGATTATTTTATTTAGGTTTTACGTGAGTATTTGATGCTTGAGAGTTTTTGTTTGTTAGTCAATTCCAATGCTCGTTTGAAACTCCCGAGTACTTCGTTATGTGTTGAGCTTTTTTTTGTTCTCTTTTTTGGCTTGACAAGTGTCTCAAGAAAAACAAACAAAAAATTTAAAGTATGAAAATGACTGAATATTATTAAATAAAACAGCGAAATGCGCACCAGCGCGAAATTATGAAATGTTTTTGCAATTATTTTGCGGTTCTTAAGTCAGTACAAAAAATTGTTATGAGCGGCTTTATCAGTGTAGTAAGGAAATTTTTTTCGCACATATAATGTAACGAGCTGCAAGGTTACAGACAATATTTTGTATATTAAACATACATTAATGAGGCAGTAATACTTAATATTCTAATTTATCCGCTTCTTTCTTTGAAATCTATCCGGGTGTAGTACAATGGTCTACTGTCTGAGTGCTTGGACTTGTCCAAGCCGCCACAAATCTAATCTAATCTAATACTTAATATTACACTTTTGCAGCCAATAGAAAATCTGTGTGTGCTACTGGTACTACATACAGCCCAGATGTAGTAAATCTGCAATTTTAGTATTCGACCAGCACTTAAATTTGTTTGAGAGGACTCCAAAGTTGCACTAAATGCCTAAAAGTCGAAAAATTATTACATCAACGTCTCATAAACAAAGTCCCAAATATTTATATTAGGGTCCAGCAAAAAAGGTACTGTTTTCCATTGGAATTATAAAATGTGTTTACTACCTTTTAAACATTTTCATACAGACCCTTAAACTTAAGCTACCATCTGAGATGATTTTTTAGAACACATGTTTTATACTCCAATCTTAAACTCTATTTTTTTAGGTATCAACTTTCATATCAGAACCTTCATGTAAATGTAAGTAAATCTCAATATTTTTCTGAAATATTTCAGCGAAAGCCTAAGAGGTCTAAAAAATGGAACTTTTCTGGAGAGCCACCTTAAAATATATACTTATGTACGCTAATAACGGAATACTCCGATTTGCACCAGGTTTATTGCAATTAGAAGCTAATCTCTCCTAGAAGGTTTTTTCAATAAAAAAATTTTTAAACTTAGAAAACAGTTGTCTATGTAAGCCAAAATGTGTGAAAAGCTCATGAAATAAATTTTCGAACTGCAATAAATCAAAAAAGGCTCAACCGATTAATGTTCTAATTTTTTCCTATAAAACTGTGAAGTGCCTACTAAACCTCAGCATTAATAAAGTTTATCAATTATTTCACATATCCATTGAAATTTGTGAAGCAAATGGAAAAAAATTTTTCTAAAAAATTTCTGATTGCCTTTATGCTTACTGAGAGCCAACGTCCACAAAGCGGGCATAAGGTACTTGCCATCTAGAATAGACAAACGAAAAAATTGTGACTCTCTCGCTGTAAGTATCAATTCGGGAGAAACGAAATGCTGAACTAGGTCATTAACATAAAAGTGAGATGTAGTGAAAGGAGGCTATAAACTAAAGAGGTTGTGAACTAGTTTGGTATATTAGGTGCTGTGATATATTTATTCAATTCTTTCGCATAAAAAGCCCTTATAGGGGCTTGGGAAATTTTTTTTTGAAAAATGCCGCAACCGCTTCTTCAGGTGTCGAAAAACGTTGACCTCTCAGTCTGTTTTTTACGTACGGGAATAAAAAGAAGTCATTCGGTGCCAAGTCAGGACTATACGGCGGATGACCCATTAATTCGATGTTTTGGGTGCTCAAAAATGCAGTTGTTTGAGCCGACGGGCTCATACGCGTAAATCGGCGATCGTATTTTTTGAGCATTTCCTTCGACCAATCGACACGAGCCCTTTTTTAAGCGATTGACAAATTGTGTAGGATCCAACGCGAACAAATTTTTTTGACAGTCAAATTATTATGCAATATTGAATGTATGCTGGTTCCACTAATGCCTAAGATTGTCTCAATCTCACGATCACATGACGATGTTGCAATATCAATTCGCGCACAGCATCAATGGTTTTCGGAACAACAACCGATTTTGGACGATCTTCACGAAATTCGTCTTGGAGTGAACTACGATCACGATTGAATTCACTATACCATCGATAAACACTGGTCCTTGATGGAGCTTCATCGCCAAAAAATGAATTAAGTTCATCCATGCAATGTTGCTGAGTTAATCCATGTCGAAAGTTGTAAAAAATAATCGCACGAAAATGTTCACGATTTAATTCCATTTTTCGGCCGAGATGAATCTTTTAAGTTACTGTAAACAACACAAATAGCGCTGGCATTTCAAAACGTTCTGAGTACGTAAAAGCCAAAAAAATGTCAAACTTTGCGATACAGCTGTCAGTTGCCAGATTGCAACACCAGGGTTGCCAAATCCTGCCAAATAAAAGGCACCCCTCGTAAAGCCTTCTACGTCTTTGCGTGTTTTTAATACGTTCAGATACATGTGAACATAATTTGTGGGAGTTTTAGTGAATTTTTATGAATATTTTCAAGAGTATTCGCTAGTTTATTTAAATCCATTAATTGCCTTTCAAATCGAGAAATTAAAAAAAAAATCATATTTTTGATCATATTCATATAGAAAGTTTGTAAAAAAATAAATACGCCTAGACTGCGTTGTGCGTAAGATTTTTCTAAATGGGCTAGCTATAACCAGAAGAAGGCATTTAAGTGAAACCCGATTTACTTCAATCCGATGGTTATTGCTGGAAATGGATCTGATTGAGGTATTGTTAAGTGTAGAGGACACAAATTTTCTTCTACTCTATTCTACATCTTCCACAAGCATATCGAATTTTTGGAGCAAGCACTATACCTTGTTTTTCCTGGGTTTGGGTATTGGCACTGGTGATTATTATGCAATAGCCCAGATTTCTGGGATCTATTGCTCCATAATCCATATAAATACACAGCAATATCAACAAGATAGAGTAGCATTTTTCTGCTTAGTGCAGGAGGACATTCACGAAGAATATTTTCTGAATATTCAGTGTTCACTTCACAGAATCCATAGATGATGATCTCAGAGAAACCAATTTAGTTGAAGTGATATCTCAGACTACAGTGACCTATTAAGTAACCAATTAGAAGTCTTAAGTCTACTCAGCTGAGTGAAGCTAGTTTATCAGAAATTCCTCTGTGCGGCGTTAGGAATTGTTTCGCTAGTCGCTGACCGATAGAATTTCAACAAATTTCTTCTCCTCGCGATTTCTGAGCAAATCGTAAACGTGGCTGTTTCTAAGTCCACAGAAAGGCTCAGGATCACTTAGAGGCATGTTGGCCCTCTTTTTCGCTAGATGATCAGCTATTTCATTTCCCCATATCCGTCATGTCCACAAATCCAACCTTATAGCTATTACTGTGTTGCAGCTCCTTAACGTGGGAAAGATTCAGGCAGTCATTTACCACTACATACATACACACGTACATACAAAAATTGCTTTGGTCACGCCACCAAGTTTTTGTTAATTATTACACAAAATTATAAAACGGTTGCCATTACTAACACAGATGCGCCCCTAACTAATACGCTCACACGTACATATGTATGTGTAAGTGGACTCATATCAAAACATATCGGTTTTTATTTGTATGAATCTATTGATTTTCGCCCGGAGTGCACTTAACTACACTGATTATGCTGATAATTAAGCGAGTATCAAAATCAGCGCCTATTTTTTTGTTTTCTGTCTGTCGGTGCTGTCCATTGCAGTTATTGTTTGCATGGAGGCTATTATTCGTCGTTGCAACATATGAGCTCGTACACATGCATCCATACATACACATACTTTTAGATTGCTGTTATTTAGACTAAAATTTGTGGCACTATTCGCTGATTTTATTGTTTATTGATTTTTTTTTTAATTTCACGTTTTTGTTTTAGGCAAATAAATGGATGCGAAAACGCAAAATAGTTTGCGGTTTTGTGGCTCCGTTGCATTGCATTCCATGTAAACCGATATGCACACGCGCTCGTACATAATATTTGATGTTGGCTAATTTGTAAGCACTTAATGAATAATTAATATATGTATGTATGTATGTATATATGCATGTATGTGCAAATAATATTTACTAAAATTTAAAATGCAAATATTGTGAAACATAAAGCACGTAAAGCAGAGTGAGCCAATCATTTAAGCTGCAACATCGACGTTTTCGGTGATTTGTATGCAACTCACGCAACAGTTACAGTAAATTGATAATTTTTTCACGTTTTTTCGTTGCGGGCAATAACGCACTAAGCCTTACATGTATATGTACATATGTACATACAGACATACATAAAATATGCATTCGTGTGCAAGTTGCGCATATTCATAATCTCGCCTGCTACATAAATATTTTCAAATTATTTTACTGGGATTTTGTTTATGCAATGGGAATTATTCGATGCAAATATATTTTAAATAATTACCTTACTGGTAAATTTAGAATGAGAAGTAGTCTCAGCTTACCTGTAATTAAAAAGGAAATAGATATTGTATGAATAATATTGGCATGTAATATTTAAAATATTTTAAATTTTAATATACTCATATGTGTAGAGAATAATATTTATGTATATCAGTAAATGGGTTTGGTGAAATAAAAAGTTCTAAGCCCTTGCCGCTAGATGTCTGCAGGGGACCGTGTCTGTGATGGTGTGCTTGAATTGCGTTAAAAAGCTGTAGCACGGGCACTTATTGTATAGACAAGTTTCGACAATTTGTGTGTTCCTCATTTAATAATAATTTTTTAATGAAAACATAGTTGATTCTGCTACGAATTTCATGTTTAGAATTTAGTGAAATTTGGAAAAAAAAAATCAGAAAAAATCCACCTTAAAATTTCAAATTTTATTTTTAGGTTTCGTGTACGCAGTTTTACAGCTACTAAATTTTACTATAATACAATCTTAAGTTAAAGTAACATAAAAGTCATAATGATTTTCGACAATTGTTTTTTATCGGCGGTGTTGGGGATTTTCTTCCATATAAAAAATGGAATGAGAAAATGCGCAAGACCACCGGTAAAAAAAATTGTCCAAAATCTATGCAATTATTGAGCCACTTAGAATCTACATTTTGTTATATCAAAATTCATTGGACTATAACTCTGCGTACTCGAAATGTTACTACAAATTTTGGTGAAAAAATGTCAAATAATCATGACGTTTTTTTTTTTTTCAAACCTTTTCAATTAATCTAATCGTCGTCTTTTGGATAAATTTCTCGTATGCAGTTTTACAGCCCATTAAATTTTGGTGCAAAAAAGTGCAAGTTTCAAGCAGCTAAAAAATCGCATTGATTACTGGCATTTTTTTTTTGTGTTTTTGCTGGCTGTGTGGGTATTTTCGTGCATACGAAACAAATTACGATCTTTCCTTGGACTAAATGCTTAACACCGCTAAGGAAAAAAAAGTTATAAAAAAATTAAAGTGATGTTTTTCCAACTTCAAACTTCCACTTTATTATAAATTTTATGTGTTATAAAATTTAGTGGGCTATAAAACTTTATAAAGGGTGGTTAAGTTTCAAGGGCCGGTGTTGATTTTGAATAAAATAGGTACAATTTTTTTATTATTTTAAGTTATTGTCATTTCTCTTTATTATGATAATATTGGTATGGCTCAATTGCGTATGGAACAAAATATCGGCCAAATGGCCGCCGCGGCCTCGGCGGCACACCTGATTCCAAATTTTCGTAGACGCTGACTTATAATTGAGGTTCTGTGCCGTTAATGTGCCGAATTATCTCATTCTTTAGATCTTGAATTGTTGCTGGCTTATCGGCGTAGACCTTTTCTTTCAAATAACGCCAAAGAAAGAAGTCCAACGGTGTCAAATCACATGATCTTGGCGGTCAATTGACATCGCCGCGACGTGAGATTATTCGGCCATCAAATTTTTCGCGCAAAAGAGCCATTGTTTCGTTAGCTTGTGTGACAAGTGGCACCGTCCTGCTGGAACCCCATATCGTCCACATCTGTATCTCCAAATTCGGGCCATAAAAAGTTCGTTATCATCTCACGATAGCGAACACTATTCACAGTAACTGTCTGACCGGCCTCATTGCAAAAAAAAACCTGACGTTTAGGTGTGGTTTACATTCAACATCGGCCTTTAAAATTTAACCACTCTTTATAAAAAAATATTTCCAGATATTTTAATTAAGTCCCATGGATTTTGAATGAAAAGTTTGTGGAATGTTGATAATTTTTGTTCAATATTTTAAAATTGAATTTACATCGTTTTTAAATTTATTCGAGTACTGTTTTACAAAAATACTCAAAATTTCAAAAAAAGGAAAATTTAGTCAAAACTGGCCAACACTTGGTAAAACGTTTATGTGCTTTCGTTTTGTGGCGGGGTGTAAGTACACTTCACAACGAGGTATGTAAGCATGCATCCTATCGCACCCCAGCATATGACTACTGGCAAGCGATGTTATGCTTCAAAAAAACTTTGAGTAGCTCAAACTTTCTTTTAAATACGTGAAGGATAAACTCTTTTTTACACAAGTAAGTAATATGACTCGATTATTAAAAATATGTACCGGGAGATTTTTTTAAGAGCTTGAGCTTCCAATTACCAGTTCTTCTGCAGCTTTAGTAGGAGCCAGTCGAAAGCAAGAAAAAGAAATAAACTAAAATAGCAGAAATATTTAGTGGCTAATCACCTACCCTGCCAGAAAGCAAAATAGATTAACGAAACCAACACAAGACTGAGTCTTTTCGACGCCCTATGCTCCCGAGAGGAGTTAACAAGGGGAAAAAATCCTTCTGTGTGAGGAAGTATTTCCGAAGTTAAAATGGAATTCTATATTTCCGAGTCTAGTTATTATGCGGCCGCAACGCGCATCAATTCAGGATGTGTTAAAAAATGCAGGAGGTCGCTCTGGTTTATCCAAGAGCACCACATTATACTTTGTTGAGTTCCCGGCCATTATGGAAAATGAAAGAATCGACGAGTGTGCTAGGAAAGGCTCTGAGCTTGACATTCAGCGAGTGCTTATGGTAGTCCTCTAAACAAAATAGATACTGCGATTGACTTGAGCGTATCGTAGAAACCAATAGAAGGTCGTATCTGACTACTAACTGCAGGGTCTCGAAGGCGGTCTCTGGCCAAAACTGAATCTATAAAGAACAAAATGTCTGCTTGGATTCAACAAGTCAACTATCAACGTCCTCACAGTTATTATAGCGAGTCTTTGGGCTATTCGGACCCTAGGCACTAGAATGGGTGTACCTCACAATGACTTCTGCAGGAGCTGTAGAGATGAAGATGAAATTGAGTTGTTACAACATCTCCTCTGAGAATACCCTGCACTTCAAAGAAGTCATCCCAAACAAGCGATTATTTCTTTGAAGGCCTGGAAAGAGAACTAGTCTTAAAGTTGTAAGTGGTTTAAACAACTTATTTAAGGGAAGGAAATCAAATGCAGGTATCACAATGGGCTTTAGGGCCACCCAGTGTTTTGTCTTAGATTATCATGCAGTTCCAATTATTGGATAAAGTCTCAGCGAAAGGGTTTCGGCAGTTTAAAAAAACTTGTGAAAGTACAATATATGGCTCCTTGGCACCACAAGATCTACTCAAATTTCTTCGGAGGTCAGTTAGATTTAAAGAAAATTAAGAAAGGAATCCGAGTGCAGTAGAATGGTAAAAATGTATTATCCGTCCTTCGTAACGTGGCCAGAATTTTCCTACGGGTATTTCCAGGAGAAAACAAAATATTCTTGTTATTTGTAATCGTTAAGCAGTGCTCTAAAAACACATTACCTTGTTTCATTTTCATTTATGATGAAATTAAATGCAACAATCACATCCAGCTATATTTTTCTTTTTCTTCCGAAAAGTTCGGTAACAAAATTGTTACTGTTTTTCTGACCCATAACTAGAAATTGCTTTCTGAATATCAACCATAGCAAAAATGAGAGTTCACCGCGGAAACATCTATTTGTTGCTTTAGATCACTCACTGAATACCAGAAAGTAATGTTTCAAACTGCTACTACTATTACTCTAACTGCTCACAGGGTGAATGTTTATTTTTTTTTTTTTGTTTTTGTGTTACGAGGAGGGTGCATCGAAAGCCTGTACCCGCTCAGTGTGCGATTTTAATCCGAACTAAACTTGCTACCACCAATGTACCGATCTTCTCCCGGTATTACCGTAAAGTAAATCGTCGAGAGACGGCTGAGCACTAGGCTCTGCCAAAGTTACGCTTCTCATGCAGTCCGTGAAAAGATCAAAACCTTCCCACAATTTTACCTGTTTCACAAGGAAACAACCCCAGTTACCCCAGTTGGGTGTGCCCATTCCCTCAAACCAGACTTGTCTCACATCGAGTTAAGGGCCCGTTTCTTTGCTAAGTATCGACTTGGAGACGAGTGGATTTCTATTTATTCAGCCGGAAGTTAACCTTAGTGTTCCTTTTCGAGTATCAAGTCACCTGGAGCTTTCGTTTTTTAAATTCATGTAAAATAAATTTCGACCTTAGTAAGCCACTACGGTGCCTATTCAAAGAAAAATGCTATGTTTTAATACCAATGATCGAATGTTTATTTCATTATCAAGAGGAAGGTATGCCGTTAATAGTGAAAAATAACATCAGGCAATTGACCACCACGACCACGCTTACAGGACAATATCCTTGTCATGAAATTTTCCATACCCGAATTGCAAAGTGGCTGCCCTATGTCCTCGATAGCCTCACGAATTCTATCTTTGAGGTCTTGAATCGACCCTGTTGGGTAGACCATTTCTTTCACGTTGACCCAAAGAAAAAAGTCACAAGGTGTTAAATCACAAGATCTCGGTGGGCAATTGTGATCACCTCTTCGAGAGATAACACGATCCGGAAACTTTTCCCGTAAAAGCTCAATGCTTTCGTTGTTTGTGTGGCACGTAGCGCCGTCTTGTTGAAAATAAACGTTGTCCAGATCAATACCATCCGATTCCGGCCATAAAAAATCGTTAATCATCTCTCGATAGCGATAGATAACACCTGTTATTGGAAAACCCTTTATCATCTCAGAGCTTTTGATATATCAGACCCGCTTTTCTTCAACAAAAAAGCAGTACTATCCTCTCTCTATAAATGATTGCCTGTAAATTATCTCTATCTTTTTATATTTTTCTGTAGCTGAACAATTTTAGACTTCGATTCTTAATAAACTACTGCCCTTCTAAGTTCCAAAACAGAAATTGTCCGTACAGAAATTATCATGCACGATGGGAGCGCATTCGTTGGTTTTATTATTGAAAAAACCTTCATTTTGTTGTACAGTGTTATAAACCGCCTAACTCTGCCTTAATTGAAGTTAAGTTAATTTACAAATTTGTTTAACAAATTATACATTGTCAATCTGCCGCAAATTGAAGCATAAAAAAGTGAAATGGGATATTTTCGCAGCTGTTACATTTATGTTTTATGCTGAAATATCACATACACACATACCCCACACATATGTACATGCATTCTAGCGCAAAAACAGCCTATTTTGAATATTGAATTAATTACTACACTTACATACAAATGTATGTGTGTACACCACCACAAATGCAGCTACACATGGTTATTAGTAGTAAACAAGCAAACAATCCAGATAATAAACAGAATATGTGGAAATTTACCTAATTGCTCAGCATTTAAATTTATATAAAATGGCTAATTATGATAATTACGAACAAGAAGTAGCAGTAAGTGTTGTCACGCCAAAAAACCAAAACAATTGAAAATAGAAAAAAAAATAAAAAAAAAATAAAAATAAAAACCAGCAAAGGGAAAAAAATATGATAAAGTGAAGAGAAATGCTGCATGGGAGGGAGTTCATTAGAAGTGTTGAAGCAATGGAAATGAAGAAATGCAGAAAGGGAAGCTTATGCGTTAAAAGTGGGTGGATAGCAGAGGAGTGATAAAAATGGTGATTTGCTGTTTGTTTTCACCAGTTGGTACGTGCAATTTTCCCCATGTATTCAAGCAAGTTTATAATTACGAAATTAATTTTATATGGTACTGCTGCGCGGAGGGAATAGGGATAGTAAACACACAAAACAAAAAAAAAATATATAAAAAAATGAAAATAAAAATAAAAATACAAAACTGGAACACATAACAATCAAAGTGTAGTAAAAACAAGATGACGGCAAGTGCAAAAAATTGGAAGCAATAGAAAAATGGAAGATGAGTAAACACAAAAGTTAGCCACATTGAAAACAGCAGACGTTTTGCTTGGAAGATGCACACAATAATATCAGCGAAAGAAGATAAAAAAGGAAAGCTATCGGGTATTTTTTAAGAGCCTTAGAACTTAAAGTGATAATACAAAACAGAAATATTGTTGGAATGCATTTTTTTTTATTATAATCTGGTAGATAATTTCATGGGATTTATTTTCTGAATATGTTATGGTATCCGACATATGTATGTCCACCACAACAACGAGTGATAGATATGCTTGATTCGAGCAGTCTACTTTTTTACTACTTTTCCCAATAAATCTGACCGTATGCGTTAATGGTGGCTTGAATATTGCAATAAATCGATTATTAAGCGCGCTGTACGGCAAGTTGCGCCGTCTTGTTGGAAACAAATGTTGTCGCTATTTAGGTGATTAATTTTTGGAAATAAAAATTCAGTCAGCATAGCTCGATAGCTCGTGTCATTCACCGTAACGATAGCTCCTTCCTCATTTCGAAAAAAATATGAACCAAGGAATCCCGCCAGTGCTCTATGAACTTCGCGAAAAGATTTTTTTTTTTTTTCAAAGTAAATATTCACTATTGGGAAGCGTTTATTTAATTAATTCATTAATTTCTGGCGCTAGGCGATTCCTGATGACTTGCCAAACCTTACTGAACAGAAATGTCAACACAGTTTTCCATTCTCAACTGTCAAGCCACAGTATCAATATCGATATTTCTCATGCAGGTAAAAAAACACCTTTATAACGGCGGCTATCTAACAGATGGCGCTAAAGTAATCCTCCTATCAGAAAATGCTATACATTTTGCGATGGACCCCTAATGTTAGTTCTGTTTTGACATTTGTGTAGTAAACACAAGCGAAGTACACGTTAATAAACAACGTTACGCTACACTGCTCCAGAACGCGGAATATTGCTGACTATTTATTTGACCAATAATCGGTCGGTGACTTTGGCGCAACGTGAATTTCGTCGCAGATTTCTTCGCCGTCCAACGCCTACTGGTGAAACACTGCGACGTTTAGCCGTTCGCCTCGAAGAGACTGGCACAACACGAGATGCTGCCAGGCGTGGCAGACCCCGGAGTAGCCGTTCTGCAGAGAATATTGCTGCTGTAGCCGAGGATGTCATGGAAGCGCCGTCGACATCGACCAGACAACGTGCCACGCAAATGGGTACGAGTATCAGTCGACGGCCTTTACAGCGAATTTTGGTACAAGATTTGAAGATGTTTCCATACAAAGTCCAGACGGTGCATCCGCTGTTAGCTGCTGACCGCCAATCGCGTCTAACATACGCTCAAGCCATCCTTAATCAT
>JAYXIM010052033.1:0-15568 GCA_037575425.1 Anastrepha fraterculus | reverse complement strand
TTTAAATATTGCAGTGTCAAATGCAAGAGGCGTTTGCTTCAGTATAAGGAGATACCCGCCAATTCATTTCCAAGCGATTGCATGCTTTGGGAATGATTCAGAAACAATGGACTTGGGTCCCTTGTAAGTTAAAACCAAGGGATGTTGAACGTCGTTTTTTCGCCTGTGAACAACTGCTGCAGCGGCAAAAAGGAAGGGTTTTCTTCATTGTATCGTGACGGGTGATGAAAATTGGATTCATTACAGCAATCCAAAGAAAAGAAAGCCATGGGGAATGCCCGGTCATGCTTCCACCTGGTCGCCTCGGCCGAATATTCACGCTGCGAAGGTTATGCTGTATATTTGGTAGGACCAAGTTGGTATTATTTATTATGAACTGTTAAAACCAAGCGAAACCATCACTGGGGATCGGTATCGACTTCAATTGATGCGATTGAGCCGATTGAGCCGAGCACATGCTATAGCTGACCAGCAGTTCCATTCATATGAAGACATCAAAAAATGTCTTGATCCGTGGATCGCCTCAAAAGATGAACAGTTTTACCGCGACGGTATACGAGATCTACCAAAAAGATGGGGAAAAAGTAGTAGCCAATGATTCACGTTCAACCATTTTTTCAGAATAAAGTTGTATTTTCATCAAAAAAACAGCGATAACTTAGTTGCACACCTAATATATATAAGGAGGGGTTAAATTTCAAGGGCCGATGTTGAATGTGAACCACAACTAAACGTCAACGACATCGTTGGACTTCTATCTTCGGGGTTATTTAAAAAAATTGTATGTCGCTAACCCAGCAACAATTTAAGAGCTAAAGGATGAGATAATTCGGCACATTAACGGCATAGAACCTCAATTATGCCTCAACGTCATCGAACCATCATCATGGACCATCGGTTGGAGTTGTGCCGCCGAGGCCGCGGCGGCCATGTGGCCAATATTTGGCTCAATAGGTAATTGAGCCATACCAATATTATCATAATAAGGAGAAATGACAATAATTTCTTTAAAAAAATTGTATTTGATTCAAAATAAATACCGGCCCTTAAAACTTAACCACCCTTTATATAGTTGTGTACCTAGAAACCAGGATACTCCGTTAGTGTAGTGCCCTTTTAGGCGCTTATCACTTATACAAGCTTTTAACTCTCCTACAGTGAACACACAATGTAAATTACAGGTTTTCTAAAAATTTCCTTTCTTCTTTAGATGTCTCAACATTCACCCAATTTTCTCTATCTCCACTGACGATTTATTTTTTCCTGTAACGTACATTTCCCACATATATTTTTCTTTTGGGTGACTGTAATCACTTTCAGTGGGCTTTATTGATTTTTGGTAAGTCTTTTTGCTTGTATGTATTGTATATTTGTGTAATTGTATGTATATATGTACGAATGTGTTGTAACTAAATATATATACTAGAGATGCCTCTATTAGCAACAAATTTGGTCCCGAGATTTCGTGATAACTTTAAATTTGAATCCCGGAATTCGTCGGGATGTAACGCTGATTTACTTCAAAAGTGCCAGAATTCAAAAAGGCAAAATGTCAAAAAAGAACGGTTTCACAGTTTACTATGCCTTCATAAGTAGGGCATAAATCGCTGCTCTCGTGAGAGGCCCGTTTGGACAAATATTCAAAATTCGTTCGTTGAGATACCATACAGGGGAGGGGAAAAAGGAGAAGGGAAAGAACCAGACAGGTGGCAAAAAGAAGAAGGGGCTTTGGATTGGAGTATGACGACCAACGGTGGCTATTTACGTTCAAATAACCCGTCAACCTGATGAATTTCACTAGATAAGCGATATTTAAACCTGCAATATCCGCAGGTGTAGCGAAAAATACAGAGACAAGATGTCTGAATCTTTGCCCCATGAGAGCAGAGCAGCTGAGAACAAGGTGCTGAGATGATTTCACCTCGTTCTCCAAACAGCTTCCGCAGAAAGAGTTTGAAGCAATCCAACACCTCTGAAGCGCATGAACACCTAATGGACAATGTCCGGTAAGGATACTTCTGGCACTTCTGGACTAAGTGAGCGATAACTTTCTTCAATAATTGACAATTGCACCTACCATGAAATAAAGTTTTTTACAATTTAAGCTTAATTGAATAACGGAAAATATCTCTTGCCAACAAGTGCTACTTTGGACTAAGTAGGCAATTGAGCAGTAAAGTCCGCTCCCAACAAACAAGAGTAATACTCAATGAGGCTCTCATCATGCCCGTCCTAACGTATGGCGCAGAAGCTTGAATGTTAGTTAGGCGTCCCGTAGAGTGTTTCAGAGAATGATTCTGCGGACAATTTTTGAACGTATGTATGGGGTTTATGGAGACATAGACATAGCGCAGAAAATAAATGGATACAAACTCTCTGAGGGCTTCCTCTGCGTTGGAAGATCATATGGAGAAGGACTTGGCCGCACTTGGTGTGTTTAACTAGTGCCGGTTAGCACGATAAAGAAATGACTAGCGCGTTTAGTTAAACTTGGCCAAAATCGCGTAAGCGGTCATCGCGCCAATCAAGAAAAAGAAGAAGATATTAAAAATTAATTTTTTAAATAATACTGGAAAATCTTAAAGTAATGAATTTTTTAAAACGGATTTAAGAAATTATGATATTCAAGAATATAGCCATCACAAATAAGAATTCAAATATAACAAACTTTTTAAAGTAATAATTAATA
Organism: Anastrepha fraterculus; assembly: GCA_037575425.1. Lineage (NCBI taxonomy): Eukaryota > Metazoa > Arthropoda > Insecta > Diptera > Tephritidae > Anastrepha > Anastrepha fraterculus. The sequence goes on along the minus strand of JAYXIM010052033.1, from coordinate 12,879 downwards.
TGAAACACATAAATTAAAAGTAAGAAAAATTTACAAAAAAATAACTAGAATATTTATTCTACTCCAAAGTTATATAAAAAAAAAATAAGACTTTTTATTTCTTTCTATACGACATTTCAAATTTTTTGGGATCACGGTGTTTCCGGGAAATGAAAAACACCCGGATCCGGAACTTTGGCATCCCTAATGCACCATATACCTACTATTTACCATACGCTCAAAGGCAGTTAGCAACAATTTTTGGGATGTAGCTACAGACAAATATTTATGAAGGTGTCCTGTGTTTACACTTCTATGTACATATGCAGCTGACTTCAATTGTGAATTTGCAGAACATTTCAATTGAATCGAACAGTTATTGCTTTCGGTAATCGTTGGCGTGGGAGCGAATTGTAAATAAAATGCTACTACATCTATAAGCAACGCTGTATGTATAGTATGTTCGCATAGATATTCTAATTGGTTTGTTTCACTCCCACTGCGAATACTCATGCTTTCCTTAGCTTGAAAATCTATGCTTTTGTTAGATGTAGGAGCATTTATTACTAGAAATTCGAATCGTGCTACTGTGAGTGCATGTATATGTGTTGGTACTGAATGAATGAGTAAAAATCTGTGAGACAAATTTTATGACTTTCAACAACGCAGGAATACCATAAAAAGGGGACGGATTAAGCTGTATCGACTTTAGCCCAATTGACTGGTGATTACTATTTCGAGTAAAGGCAATTACGATGCAAAGTAAATCTCCTTTCTTCTCCGCTATTGAGGGTTGTCTGTTGGTTGAAATGTAAAATGTGTGTAGATGAGAAAATCGATTGAAAAACTTGTAGTTTCAAATTTTTAAGCAAATTTAAAATTTGAGCATGGACTGCCGACATATCTGAATGTGTTCTTTCAGAACATACAGCGAATTTATATCAACGTTTTTCTCTAACACCGACCGCTGCCAATTGGAAATCTCCGAGGTGATAACATAAATTCGGGAAGAAACTTGGCCAACACTTCCAAAAACGGAGATATGCTTATGCTATGTAATGTGCTAATGTTCGTTTGTTTGTCTTTATTATACATAGGTGGTCATGTCAACAAAAGCTGCATCACGAGGCCCACTTGTGAGATACTTAAAAAATTTGACCCTCATCTTTCAAGAACTCCATTAGGATAGTAGTTAGTCTCATGACCGGGCATTGAGTAATGGGATCTCATGGGATGCGTTTGGCGTTTCCTTCTAATGGCCTTTGTCGCAGCTGTATAGTGTTGAACAATTTCTTCGCCGCTGTCGTGCTTCTGTCAAAATCCCAGGTGCCCTTACACTCTAAGCGAAAGTAGCAACCACCATAACCTAATCACACCTAGTGAGCTGTATTGTTTTATGCGTTCAAAATATTTTAAATGTTATAGTTTACTAGTAAAGTAATTTCTGTATAAATCAAGTAGCCTATTTATTTTTCTAATATGTGAAAACAAAAAGTTTTAGCTCACACTTAATTTTCTGAGTAAAAATTTCACTTTCTATGCATACAAATCATCGTTACCTAGATATCAGAAAATGCTTGTTTCTTAACAAATAATTTCTAAAGGCATATGCACACATCCGTGTTCACACTAGCAGCTCGACACATAGCAAAGTTTTGACAAGTTATTAATTTTTTTAGTTTATTTATTCATTTTTTGCAGAAAACTTATTAGTATGCAATTTAGCTAACTGAATTTTGGTTTGAAATTTTTTGATTTTTGAAATTTGTTTTGCTAGCTGGTGATACAGGGCCCTCCATCTATCGTTACGGATTTGAACTAGGTATTATTTGAAGAATGGTAACACTTAGCTGCCATCTGATTTGACAGAAAATTAATTTTATTCTTCCGCTGACCGAAAATGGTTGTGTATACGCTCAAAGAACGCTGGGAAATATTGCGACATTACTTTCAAAATCATGGTAATGTTGCAGAATGTGTACGAAAATTACGTACGGCCATGGGAAGAAGAAAAGCACCGCATGAGGCGTATGTGCGTTACTTTGCGTTTGGCTGCCTCGGAGCTGCGATTTGACGCCGTTGGATTATTATCTTTGGGGTGCCGTCAAAGACCAGTGTTATGCCATCAAACCAGCAACAATTGATGCACTGAAGACCAACATACGCGATGTCATAGCGGAAATACAGCCGCATACAATCGGAAATGTGTTGAAAAATTGGACCGATCGTATGGGATGGTGCATGGCTAGCCGAGGCAGCCATATGAATGAAGTTGTGTTCCATCATTAACCGGAAGGATTGTACTTCGAAATAAAAAAAACAGTTTGGAAAAATGTTGAGTAATTTCTTTTTTATAGCATTTTTAATTCCGTAAAGTTATATGGCGGACCCTATACTTCTCATTTTCTTCATATTTAAAAATTCGAGCATTCATTATGTGACGGCAATGCACAACCCCATTACGGTGTACAATTTGTTTTGTATTACTAATTTTACATACAACAAAAAACTTTTTTTCATTCATAATTTTTTCGAATATTTAATTTTATCCTTAACCTTTCACATTATTTACATAAGAAAAAATTGTTTTTTTTTCTTATAATTTCCTGCTCAGATTCATTAACAACACTATTTGCATCAAACGTGTGAACGAGTTGTTGTCCTCATTCTTTCTTCCTATGAGAATGTGTCAGTTTTGGGCAGCACTGGTTTAAATCAATATTAATTGCATGCTGATATACATATATATCCGAAATATAGCGATTAAAATTAAGTTCCGTTGGAATTAAATTCCTTAAATTTTACTAGACCTGTAATTTAATTTAATATAAATTAAATCCCGGTGGTTGCCATAGCCGAATGCGCTTGTGTGTGACTATAAGCCGCACTATAACCCGCATTTCTACAATCATACAACAACAAGCAGTAGCACGATAATGCAAATTAAGAGATAAACGCACGCGCAAATTGGTTATTTGTTTCTATAAAATTATTCCATTGTTTTCTTAAATAAATGCGTTGAGCGTTTACAAATATTTACATGCATACTTAAATATAAATAGGACTAATTAAATTCATTTTTCATTCGTGCAATTATAAAAGCGGCTTGTAATTAAGCAATTAAAGCGCACTGACAATAGTCATCAACGATAAAATACGCGAGCACATTACGAAAACATACCAACACATGTGCGTGCTTATAAATTATGTTAGCGTCCCTGCAGGAAAATGCGCTGTTTCACAACAGTTGCTATTGAAGTCATTAGGACACAAAATTCTTTGTTAACTTAAAATGCAAAAGAATTTGCTGAATTTTGCACCAGAATGCCCAAAAAGTGCCAATTTTCGATAGTTTTGAGCATTTGGCCAATTTGAAACATTATATACAGCAAAAGGCTCGGTAGGTAGATAAGTGAAATGGTTGAAGTGCCAGTCTGGCACTCCTCGAGTAGCACTAAAGCGTCATTTTGATACCACTATGAGACCTCCAGCAGGCAGATATTTACAGCTAGCCAGAGCTGTTGATATAATGGAGAGGATTAATGGGACTTAGGTTGGCGCACTGCCCCAGGCTGTCGAAGAAAGAAGCGCCCAGTGACCTTAGTCGTCTAGCTGCCAAACCCGGACATTTACGGAGAAAATGCTCTACTGTCTCCTTCTTTGAAAGGTCCCCATAGCTTCTGCAATGGGGGTTGAATGGTAACCCTAGCTTTTCCTCGTGTATGCCGATCGTCCAGCGACTGGTAAACACAGCTATGCGTTTGGAAATTGAATGGCGAGTAGTCCAAAGGACTTTCTGAGTCCTCCGTGTATTGTACTGAGGCCAAAGGGTTTTCGAAATAGCACATGAAGAAATGGAGCTCCATATTTTCTGCGATTTCCTGAGAAATAATTTGTACAGTTCCATTTTAACAACTGTCAGGTGAATGCAAATGCCCGTGTACGAGGTCTCTGAGGCTAATTTAGTCCCCTTCCTGGTAAGCTCGTCAGCAATTTCATTTCCCTCTACGTCCTATGTCTTGGAGCAAAATACTAATTCATTCCACTGATTTTGTAGCCATGGTCGATACGGTCGAACATTTGTGTTACATTAATAAAGTCAAAGGAAAAAGAAAAACAAGAAGTTTTCAAACAATATATTTCTAGTATTTTTTCTTGAGTTCCGCTTAGATTTTTAAATCTAATAATATCTATAATTTCTTCGTTGAGTCTGAACCGGTTTTTTTATTATGTTGTGTAAAAATGCATAGCCATATCTATAAACCGTCTCTTATTAGAAGAGTAAGTAATCCAGAATTCAGCTTAAAGAGGGCAGTAAATTGAAGGCTTTGAAATCGGTTTATCCATTTTGCAGAAATAAAATATTATATAAAGAAACTTAAAGACAAAAAGACACCGGGATATGACCAAATAAACAGAGAAATACTAAAGGAGCTACCAGATACTATAATAAACTACTTACGAGACCTCTTCAACGGAATAATTAGGCTACAATACTTTCCAAAAGCATGAAAAGTTGCACAAGTTATAGCGATCCCCAAGCCAAACAAGAACGCCACTGTTGCTAGCTCGTACACCCCAATTAGCTTGCTGCCCATCCTCTCCAAATTGTTTGAGAATATACTGCTTGACAGAAATGACCTTCACACCAGTTCGCAGAGTTCACAGAGTAGTACACAAAGCTACAGATGACTTCGATAAGAAGAAATATTACATTGCCGTGTATTTGGACATCGCGAAATCCTTTGACAGAGTATTGCACAAAGGACTTCTATATAAGCTAAAAAACATTTTACCAGCTAACATATTTAATATCCTTAAAAGGTACATAACTGATAGATACTTCTTCATAAAATAAAACGATGAGTGCTCTGAATTCTTGACGGAAACAGCTGGAGTTCCTCAAGGAAGCGTACTGAGCCTCATACTATACTTAGTATACCCATCAGGTATACCAACGCCAACTACTCGAGGATCAATGATATCTACATTTGCAGACGATACAGCCTTAATGTCAGCTAACAACTATGAAGAAGCAGCAGTGCCAGACTGGCACATCAACCATTTCACCTACCTACCTACGCTATCAACTACAACACAGTGGTTTGAAAAATGAGGCATTGAGGTCAATAAAGACAAAACGCAACATGTAATATACGCGAAGCGGAAATCTGCAAGACATCCACTCCAAATTTACGGAGAAGACATAAAAATAACTCAAGTGCAAAATATTTAGACATCACGATTGATGAAAAACAAATTCCGACAACTCTACTGGCTACTAGGAAAACAATCAACCCTAAGCTTATTTAATAAACAAATGATATACAAATCCATAATCAGACCGACATGGACCTATGGACTAGACACTTGGGGCACTGCCAGTAAATCAAACCTGCAAATCATACAGAGAAGTCAATCTAAGATGCTAAGGACAATCACAAATGCAAATTGGTACATAAGAAATGACGATATTCACCGCGACCTCGGCATAGACACTGTCACTGAAACAGTAAAAAGAAGCAGCAGTAAGCATATCTTGCGACTATAAGAGCACAAAAACTATGAAATGAGACTAATATCGGAAATGGAACTTCAACAAAGAAGACTAAATCGCATAACATCCACAGATCTTGCTCGTACTGTAATATAGATAAAATTATAGAAAACTACGTTGTGTTAGTAAAATTATAACTAAACACCATCAAGGACAATAATGTTCTCTTCCAAAGGGAAGGGACATTTTAATTCCAAACCCCAACACCAATTACTTATTGTTAATATTAACAGATTGTAATTTATAATGGAAATAATAAAAAATAAATATCCCCATGAGCAAGTTTAAAGGTAGAATCGACCAAACAGTCGATCCATGAATACGTAATTGATGAGCAATACTTTGCGTTACAGCAGAAATATTCTCAACAGAACGTTCAGTTTTTGGCCTGCCAGTCCTTTTTCTATCCTCGACAGACCAAACTGGCATTGACATTTTTTCCCCGAAACATTGTATTGTCGACTCAGTCGAATGATTATTTCCACCACAGAAATCATGTATTTTGCGATATACTGCTCTTTAAGATCGATCATTTTAGTTTCATTAATTTATAGCATTGTTTCTGTCGTGTAAAGTTATACATCTGCCAACTTGTCAATGACTTAAAAAAGATGCCCTCTAGGATTTATTCACTACTGACATCTAGGATTCATGGGCATACACCTTTATGACTAATATTGAATCAAATGACATTGTGCACATTGCAACAATCATTTAGTAGCGGTGTCTATCATAACAACTGATTATTAAATTGAGATTTTCATTTGATACTGATAAAGCTGCATACATAATTAAACACTTCGCATAATTAAAGCAATTAATGGGACTCATTGAATTTAATGACATTGAAAATTATTTATTTAAATTCAAATGCGAATACACTAGGGTAATAACATTCTCTTAAAAAATTTACGTGCATGTCAAATGGAAAAATTAGCAAAATTCAAATATAACAACACCAGATGGTAAATAAATAATATTAATATTTCCTTGGCCTCAAGTGACACTTGAAGAATCAAATAAGTTAAAAAGGGTCAGATTTGCGGAAAGTCTGTTGGTTTATACATTACAATGCTGAACCTCCCTAAAATTATGGACATTCTTTGGGAACCTCTGTACGAAATCTGAACTAATATAGTTTTACAGAGACCGTATTCACACGATATGGTACTAGTTGATCTCTTTCGCATTCTGCAATTTAAATTATCTCTTCAATGCAGCCAATTTTAGTTGGAAAATGTGTTTAAAAAATATTTTGATAATTGCATTATATAAGTACATACTGTCAGTACTATTTTATTGTTCCGAATAGTGTCAGAATATTTTTATTTATTTACTTAATATAATTACAATCACGAAACACAACTATCAAATGAACCATGAACAACCATGGACAATTACATTCTGTCAGGATATTTTTATAAAAAGAAAAACTCAACCATGATGTGTCATGACCATCTGTTATTATAGCCTTGCCACATCAGTAAAATCATGTGACAATTAGTAGGTGAATTAATTAGGATATCGATGCATCTTTGAGAGCGATGCACATTTGACGTTCTCATATAAGCGGCGGCCAAAAATAGAAAGCATTCGCTTAGGAAAGAAAAAGTATGATATAAGGTAGGAATCAACATTGCCGCGCCTTCTTAAAAGTTAATCGATTTTGCTTCAATTTGGTTCGCATGTGTGCTTTACGCATACAAATATAAATCTGGAATGTAGTGATGAGTGATCCGCAGGCTCGTCCAACATATGCACAAAATATGTCTCCAAATGTGACATAAGATCTAATTTAGATGAAATAATGTACTAACCTTTATGATACGTGGAAAATACATTGCTTAATGTTTTATTACATTCAGGTTATTGGCAGCTCTCCGATGCATACCAATGTTAGAGATAAAACTACAAATAAAATCTAGTCTCTTTGATTTTATCACACATTTTTTTATTTATAAGTGATCCTTCCACCGTTTTCATCCAACTCCCATTCACATTTTAAAACAACTACCATATCCATATTAAATGAGCATAAACTTAATATACTCTCGGCTGCTTTATGTACCGAACCTTGGAGAGGAACTTCAGCAGAAATTTTCGAGGCAATAAGCGAACTTCCTTTAAACCTCTCTATATTAAATGACTTAGGGAAAAAATTGTAGTGAATAGCTTTAGGAACTGATCGAAAAATATTTCACTAGTATCGCTTGACAGATAAATGTAGATTTTAATATAATGTAAAGGTCTTACTAATTTCTATGGGGTTATTATCATAGTATTTTTGTTTATAAATTTAGCTGCAGCACGTACAACCCTCTTCCGGTGCGCTTGTTTCAAGCAGCTCTTTCACTCGTCGCCGTGCACTGAATCACTGAACAACGCCATTAGTAGGCAATTATTTTTGGTAATTTTTACAAATTGTACAAGCTTCTTCATTATGTACGAGCATCACAAGCGAAGGAGTATACTGCTCTACCTCTTCTTAAAATTCCTGTCATGTCTACAAGCTCGCATCTTTGAAATGAACTCCAAATCGAGTTCGCGAACTTTAACCTAATTTTGGCCTCTTAAAGTTCTATTAAATTGTGATTCTACTACATGTCTAAGTGCACTCCAATTATTTTCCATTTTTCCATATTTATATAATTTACTTTTTACGAGTGGTTGCCCGAGCTCCTCCTATTTGTGTCATGGTACTTGATATTGCACCTGGAGATATCTAAAGTTTTACGCCAACTTTGAAAGACGCATGATTTTTATAAGAGTTTTTCCATGGAAAAAATATACTCAGAGGTTTGCCATTGCCTGCCAATGGGCAGTTACTATTCGAAAAAACTTTTTCTGTTATTTGATATATCTGCGCATTTCCGAATGGTAACGCACCAACCCTTTCGGCTAGAGCGGCCGCAACTTTAATTTGGTAATAAATATTGTCCTTTAAAAAATGGGAATATTTAAACAGCGGATATCCATTTTTTTTTGTTTGTTTTTTACTATCAATCATGTTATGTCCCATTTTTCTTCATTAACACTTTATGCTCTTATTTATGAATTGATAGAAACGAAAAGTTTTAAGTGAATAGGAGAAAAATGGTTGAAGGACAATTACATGAAAAGTGGACTACAGAAAAAATATAGAATATTTATTAATAAATAAAGAGTTATGGCCTTGAAAAAAGGTTATTTTTTGAATAAAAAACCTTTTTTAATCTTAAAAGAGAATTTTCGTATTAAAAAAGGACATTGTGAAATAGCTTTCAACCATCCTTTAGTCAAAGTAATTGTAAACGCTCCTCAATTAAATACTACTCAAGCCTTCACTTCCATTTTTTTACTATTTTTGGCCACACGTGTTACAATATGCGATGCAATAAATTTGAACGAATAAAAAATTATTAAATCAATAAATCAACTAATTTTGACAAAAGGAATGTAAGTATGTAAAATGAGTCGTAATATTTCAGCTAGAAAATTCCCATAGTAGAATCATTTGGTTATTATGTCTTCAAGCTTTTTATAGCTCACATTTCTTTATACACAAGTAGTTTGTACGCAACAGCCAATACTACATTAAACCAGACGCGAAGGTATTTGCAGGAGATTTTAAGAAAATATTCTATATGAAATTGTAATAGTTTTCATGAATCAGAATTGCAGCTGCAATCTGTGACGCATCCGTAGCAAAAACTATTACAATTTTTTTCTACGATTTGAAGCTTCATATGTAGACAGTGGTCATTTACCGAATGGGTGGCTACTTATCATAGTTCTTATCAAATACGTACATATTAAAAAAAATTCACTACTTAAGGGTAAACCCTAGGCAATCAAGTGAACAATAAGATGACAATGTAGTTGGTAAAAAGAAGGTAGAATTATATTACAACAGTCTGCCCATATTTGGTACAGCAGTTTTTGAAAGAATTATATAAACATCTCTCGTTTTCTATATTTCCAACGATGCACGTTTCATGTACAGATGCGGTGTCTATGGATAGCATTACAGTTTCGTCCCAGTGCACGTATCTCTTTAAATATAAAATAAAATGGACGTAACTCAATTTCTCTTGGGCCTAAAGGGTACCCTTTTTCATATAAGTCCCAACATGTGTAACACGAGCAGGCAATTATGAATAATAAAATTTTGAGTATTTGTTTTTCAGAATGAGAAAGCCCTATTATTGTATAAGAAGTACCCATAAGTTCACATTTATGAAAGCGGTCAAAGTCATACATTTTTTGTTACGAGATATTTAAGAATTCCATTTGAAAATATTTTTACATTATACGACGTTTTTATTTAGTTTTTTATTATTCTTGATTGACAGAAATGTATTATGAATATGAAATTTTGTGTGAATTTTATACAAAATAAAATCTGTTTAAAGATCGAATTGACTTAGCCTATTTTCAAAACTAACTGAATTTCCCATAAATGACTTAAAGTAATAAGCTTAATGAAATAATGACGATAACGTTAATGAATAATTAGTAAATGATTATTTAAAAAAAATTTTAATATTTCGAGTTCATAAGATTCCTAAAATGTTCCTAAAAATCTGGAGGAATGTATGATTGTAAACACATAATATCTTTATATTTTCTTCCGTTACTGGTCTTGTGTTGTTTTACAATAGAAGTAGCTTAACCTTTTTTTGCTCTTCCTCTTTTCGGAGGTAAAAGTTCCAAAACGTGGGTTTTAGAACCTTCTAAAGAAGTGTTATAGACAATTTTATAAGATCCATTTTTCAAGAATCCCACCTATTGTATTTGCAGCCAAGAGACAAATCCGTCTGCGATATTTTTTACTCTTCTTGTTGCTGAATTTTCTAGTGAATTTATTGATCCAGCGCCACCATTCCCTTTTTCGAAAATGTATCTCGTATAAAATGTATCAATTCATAATAATGCTCAGAGTTGTACGAGTATAAGTAATTTCCTTTTTTATTTTCATTTCTATCAACCTAAACTCACGGTGAAAAGGAATGAGTTGATAGCAAACATTTGTGGTCTATTGTTTCAATACTATTATTTGTTGACAATATTATTATTTCACCAAAATTAATGTTACATTAAAGTTACGATTTTGGCCTGAACAAGCATCATCGTAACCTATTTGGTGTTTTTGAGTAGTTATAACTGTATTACCTTGTTAGATAAACATCAGTGAGGTGTATGCGCGTATATGTTATTATTTTATTGTCACTTATCGGCGTATTATGTAATTCAGAAACGCATCAAAGAGGGCAACACGCATTTTCAAGTTATGGTTATATTGGGTTGGGCAATTATGTAGTTCATAGCGTTTTTATATTTTATTTTTCTTTACAACGATTTGTTTGCGGTTTGGCAAATGGTATGTATTCATTCGATAGAACTTTTTCTGCTCTACAAAACTATTTGAATTGTATTTTTGAGTTATTTAATTTTTTATTACAATAGTTTTGAGGCATAGAATGGAATAACAAGGAGGCGAAAATGGAAAAATGAACCTTTTCCACAACTGCTCTTCTTTGTTTTCCATCGAGGTCAAGAAGCTCGTCCCGCAGCGGAAGGCCTTCTGAATCCGATGAAGAAAAGTCGAAAAACCAGTCGTGAATTTGCGGAAAAAAATAACTGCGATAATAAAGCGATTCTCAATCACCTTCATTCAATGGGATTTACCGGAAAATTGGGCGCCTAGGTGCCTCATGAGTTCAACGAAAAAAACAAAGAAAGTCGCCTTCAAATTGCTTCTCAGCATCTCGCCCACCATCGATCAACACGCGGTCACGGAAGATGATAAATGGTGCCTATAAATCAATATAAAGCAAAGAAGAGAGTGGGTGGCTCCAGGAGATACGCCAAAGCCGGATCTTTATCCAAAGAAGATCATGATATATGTTTGGTAGAACTGGGAGGGCATGGTGCACTGGAAAATGCTCGAAAAGAGTGCCATGGTCAACAAGGAGCTCTAAATTGCTCAGCTACCCTGCGTGAATGAGACTATTCGACTGAAAATACCTGATTGACATGATAAAACCATTATCCTTCACGACAACGCCAGACCCCATGTTGTACAAGTCGTCTAAGCCGCATTCCAAAAGCTCGAGTGGAAGGTCGTTCAGCATCCGCCATATTCTTCGGATCTTGCATCAACTGATTACCATCCGCTCTCTGTCAAACCATATGAAAGGCGTTATCTTCGATAACAAAGAGGTCCTTAAAAACTGGCTCAACAACTTCTTTGATTTTAGAGCAGATGATTTTTGGCGAAACCGCATCAACGACAAATTGGTCGAGAGGTGGGAGGAGGTTGTAAACAGCAACTAGGTGATATAATTACTGATTTTTATTTAAATAAAAGTCTTCATTACGAACTTATTCTTCAACCCAATACAATTTCTTTAAATTTTTTCATAATTTACATTAAAGTTTGAAAAGCACTTTACATAGGGTAAAAATTCTCTGAAACGCCATTTCAAATTTGCGTGTAACTTCGAAAATATTCACCGGAACGATATTAAATTTTCTATGTGCATTCTTAAAAATATTTACATTAAGAAAATAAAATAAAAACAAAATCAATTGTTTGAAAATTCTAATTGTATAGGTATAACCCCTTAAACAAATTCCACTTAATGCCGAAATTACCGCCACTTTTTAATGATTCAGTTTTAACGATATATTAAAAATTACATTGAATAAATTTAATCTAACGCAATGTGAATACGTATGTAGGTATTCATGTATTCCTATATTTATGTGGATATATAAATAATATTTATGTTATAATATTTATAAATAACAGGTGATTTTTAGCTATTATCTTTTTAAACAGTTGGTTTAAACAGCTGACGCACGTTCCGTGTTTTGTTTCACTGTCAAACATGTTTAGTTTGAACTATAATTTAACCATGAATCGTCTTACAAACGAACAACGCTTGCAAATCATTGAATTTTATTATAAAAATGCGTGTTCTGTTAAGAAAGTTTATCGCGCGCTTCCTCCATTTTATGTACCCACTGAAGCGGCTATTCGAGCTATTGTGACTAAAAAAAAAACCAAATTTACATTATTGGACATCAAACCACCAACACGCTTACGTAGAGTGCGAACTGAAGAAAATATCGCAGCTGTTTCGGCCAGTGCTAATGATGACCACCAATTATCGATTTGTCGCCGTTCGCAGCAAATGGGCCTCTGTTCCTCAACAACGTGGAAAATTTTGCAAAAGGATTTAGGTGTGAAGCCTTTCAAAATACAGCTGGTGCAAGAAATGAAGCCGAACGATCTACCGCAACGCAGAATTTTTGGTGAATGGGATCTTGGAAAGTTGCCCGAAGATCCACTTTTTTAT